>CAJPEV010000489.1:0-117033 GCA_905338385.1 Darwinula stevensoni
TAAAATGGTATTTAAAATTTAAATCCCCTGCTGGGCCATCGGGACTGACGCCATACGGCGTCAGTAGCAGTCAAAAGGTTAAACAAGTGGTGGATCCCGAGAGGGGGGGGGGGAGAGGGTGGGGGGGGGGGTTGGAAAGAGGGAACTAATTTCTTTCTTAGGGGTAATTTCTTTTTTTATTGCATCGTTGTCAATCGACGGTGTTCAGTCTGCTGGCTGGAATTCGCTTTCTCGGATTCTCTATGGGAAATACAATCGGCTCGAAGATTCTTGAAGGGTATGAATAGTGTTCTAGAATTATAGGGTTCTTCCATTTAAGAGTGAACATTTAAGAGTGAACCCTGGCGAGGCCGAGACGGAAGCTTCACCTTTCACGATCCCACGATATTTATTAGGCTTTCAGATTCGTGCAGCTAAGAGTGTAGAAACCTAAACATCCAGTTCCCTGGGATTTTGGGATTTACTTTAGGCGTTTCATGGGCGTTGCCCGACCGAATGACTACTGACATTAATGTATATCCGGGACGATGTTCTGTTGGCTACAAACCAAACTTTGAGTCGAGTCGACATCAATTCAAGTTTGACTGGAGGGAGAAGAGGAGGGAGATGGGAACGTTTAATATCTTTTGAATGTTTTGGCTCTATGTTCCTATGAACAGTTTATGAGTATGTGCCTATCTCCACTTAACCCTCCCTTCCTCTCTGGATTTTTTTCTGACTGCATATTACGGTTTTAAATATACTCACCATGTGTAATACTCGTATAACTATACCTTAGCAGTGATATTCATTAGAGTTGCCAGAAAGACACTGGGGCCAACAAATGCCCATGAGAGAATCTCATTTTAAAGCTGAGAGGAAGCGAGGGTTAACCTCCACCTATCTTGTGGTTAACTGCTTCTTTAATTCCCCGCTAGAGTTACCATGAATCGGTAAGCCACGCGTTAATGGGGTGGAGGTGGGGAAACGGGAGACACGAAGAAGCCCCTTTCCGTATTCTCAACTCGATTCCCATTCCCATGTGTAAATGCCTATCAGTGCGATCGAGCAAATATTATTCGAATTATCGTCGAGCATCGAAAGCGGAAAGAGAGAGCGAGACGCACGCATGCACCCCCGTCCCCGTCCCCGTCCCCCGCCCATCTGACCCGACGGACTGAATGGTCTCCTTGGAGGCCCACTGAGAAGGATGTTCCCCGGATGTCCCTCCGTCTTCCGGTGCGGATATCGGGAAATGTCCAGGCAGATGCCGGTCGAGTTCGCTTCCGGTCGGAATGGGCTGCTGATAACGATGAGGAAGTAGGTTGCATGTCGTGCTTAAGCGGGCATCGAGTACTTTCGGGACTCCTGACCTTGCTGATAGTGACTCGAGAGTGACCCGAACGATGACACAAAGCACTTAATGCGTGACGCAATCGTGACTCATGCGTGCCACGATGCCGGTCGCAGTTGCACGAGTCTATGAGACAGCGTCGGTGAACAGAAACAACGTCGTACGGTGAAGAGGACTGCTTCATATTCTTCCGCATTCGCGTTTTTAATGTCTCACAGCATGAGGGAATGCAAGGAATTTAGCTGGAGGGAGGTTCGAATAGGAGATAATAAAATAAGTGTTGCTTTGCCATGCGATTTTTCCCCTGTGGAATTCCAACAAGAGCGCGTGGCTCTCAAGCTCCATCGACAGAGACGAGCACTTCATTTCATCCCGCAATCATGGTTTCTGCTCACGCTCGATTTATTTATATTGATTATATTGAATATATACCGAGTGGACAAAAAAAGCTGTAATTTTTGTTGAGTCGTCAATCTCCTGCCGATTCTGATTAAATTTTGTAGGCTTATAGGGTGACACATCTGAGTTTTTATACTGGATTTCAGCCTTCTGGCTCTAAAATTATAGGAGCTGTTATTATTTTCTGATGATCCACGTGTGCAGTCGAAAATATCGATATGAACCTGAGGCCGGGAAGAATGAGAGGACCAAATTCATGGTCTTCCATCCCTGCATGATGCTGTAGAGCAGTGATGAGCAACCCGCGGGGCTTTGCCAGCTGAATTTTTTATTTTTTTCCTGGCATCTGCCATCCGGAGTAGAGCGCACGTGCGCTCAAGGATTCCGTTTCCCACTGCAGGAGACACGGAAGCAAGGAATAAAACAGAAGCTGTTTCCGCCACAGCAGCAAATATCCCCTCACTCCCTTCTTGGTCGGTAATCACTGCTCTCTGAGCAAGCGGCTTGCTTGGTATTTTGCTCAGTAAAAAGGTGAGAGAAATTCAAAATATGTCATTTGCATATCATTAGCATCTACCTGTTTACCTGGTTTACTAAGCCAGGCTTAGGGCTATTTTGGTATTCATAAAGCCCGTAATTCAGTATTTAAAAAATACATGCGTCCCACCGGGAGCCTAAAAGGTTCACTTGCTGCCCGCAGCAAAAAAAAAGAAAAAAAGTTGCTCATCACTGCTGTAGAGGAAGATTGGGAAGCATTGCCTCAAAGATTTATTGACCGAGCCATTGATCTGTGGCGTCCCAGACTGGAGGCTTGTGTTCAACAGAATTGAGGGCACATTCAGCACCTTCTCAGTTGAAATGAACGTCCCTAAACCAAATTGCGCGCTTTCGTTTTTGGCATTTTTGGATTTCGTTTTTGTTCCTTTTTTTTTGCTTTTTTGTTTTTGTAAGTTGTGAGAAATGTTAAGTTTAAAGAAAAAATGAACAGTTATTTTTTGGGCGATGAAAAGTAAATTAAATGCCATTCTCACAGTTTTTGGAATTTTGATTTGAAACAAGGCACACAAACCCTAATTGAGTCACCCTATGTGCCTACCAAATTTCATCAGATTCGGCAGTCTACAATCAGATTGACAACTCACCAGAAATGATAGCTTTGTTTTTTTTTTTGGCTCACCCTATATACTGTATAAAAGACCGGTTCAGCTGTTGCAGAATCCAGTTTGCGACAATTTCTATTGCTTTCTCATTTTATGCATGGCATGTGCATGGCAAAGCTGAAATCTTGCTAAATCCTAAACGATGAGGACGTTTATTCGATTCCATCTACCTGGAAGAGACTGCTCCAAATTCCAATTTCTTTTCATGAATCAGTGTCGAACATCATAATTTTAACTTCGTCTGATGGATAGAACCAGTTTCTGGTTTACATCCTGACTAGCCAAAGCGAGGACGAGGAGGAATCCTCAGTCCGCACTTTCCCACTTTATGGAGTTTTCGCCATCCGTTCTTGAGAGGGCGGCAAGGGATGTAGAATGACGTCATTGATGACACCACCAGCAGTGAAACGCGGGAGGAAGGCGACTAGGACGCGGAGAGGCTCTTCAAGCTGTTCTCCTAGCAACGTGATCGCGACGCAAAGACCCACCAATCAGGAACGACTCGATGGTCTGGGGAGCTTCGCTGCAACGCTGTGCGATTCGTCTGAGTCAGTCCTCGTTCGGACGGCGGATGACTCAGGTGCTTCGCCGAAACCGGCGCCTTATCTGATTACACTCTGGAAGAGGCCTACCCGCCAGTCCGAGGGACGAGATAGCTTGCACCTTTTGCTGATGGATTTTGCGCTCTTTCTGAGATCTGAAGATGAGCTTCACGAATTTCTAGATAATACATAGTACCCTGTGATGGATGGCGCGTCTTCTATATCTCTCCATAGATACGAAAAATAATGGGGTGTCTTCCTCACTGTTGCCAAAGTTCGACTGGAAGCATTGGAATCCCTCTTGCATACCGATTGCAACAGCTAATATCTGGTAGAAAATGCATAAAAATTGGATGTCTAGAATTGAAAATTTACTAGATTGCACCATAGCTTTGTATGACTGAGTCAAAGATGTCCTCAAATTGGTTGTTGTTTGCGCATAGTCTACATAAAGATCTGTAGAAGTTGCTCGCCCCCCGTTCCAGATCTGAAACGCGTAGCCAAAATGCCATTCGAAAATCTGGAACTCGAACGCCTTGTAATTCGTTCACGTCGCCGTCTTTAAAAACGCGAAACCAAAACTTTTTTTTATTGTCCCGCCGACTTGCAAGTCTTTACATTCTGGTTTCACTCCAGTGTTTGCTGGTTGAATTAACACGGCAGGTCATCAGTTGACAAGGTCTGCTTAGCCGATTGGAGCTTTAAGGTATTCGAGTAACTCCACGGTGCAGGAAAAATGTATTGTATTAATATTATACAAAGGAATATTTTTCGAATCCCTATGGCACTTGGTGCTTTGTAAGTCTTTCTTACGGATCTAGATTCTAGATAGTCTCGCGGAATCGCGTGAAAGTGAAACTAAAATGGAAATGTGCAATCTGCTTTATCGAACGGGGTTGGCTCCCTCGGAGTCTATTATCTGCTTCTGAACGATTCCATCGATTCGTCTCCCGAGGGAAGAAAGGATTATTCTAAGGACTAAGATAGATGATCCGCGAATCGAACTCCATTCCGTGCACGGCCCACGAGAACACAGAACACACACGAAACCCCGTTGATGAATGTCCTTTGGACATGACACGACGTGGGAGCCTGCTTTATACGGGGGACTATAGACGGATGCGATCTTCCTCCCTCCAGTAGCGATGGATAGACTCTTCCCGCTTTGAGACCCTGCTTCGACCCGACCCAGCCCCGTCCCCACTCGTTAAAAGTCGACCGAAATGGACGAGGCGGTGTTGGCGAGTGCCATAAGGAGGCTGGAAGCCCGACGGCGGATGAAACGGCTGATCGTCCTTCATGGACGCATCTTTTCCGTGAGTCGCTTCTGATTTTTTTGTCAGCTTGAGATGGGCTCGAGTTCGTCGATGACGGGATGTCTGCCATGACAGAGACGATAAAGCCGGTAGATATTCTTAGTGTTTCGTAGGAGAACGTAGTAAAATAACAGTATTAAAACTCCCTATAGTTTCTATAAACCCTATAGAGGAGAATTAACCAAGCTCTAAATGATCGAAATTGAAGGAATTCTGTCAAAGAAATTTTTTTTTTTCCGGTTGGAGGGGCTAATTGACGATTATGAATGGCAGCAGAGTCTGGTTGGGTGGCAAATAAAAGCAGCTCTGCTCCGATTACGATTTCGATGCCGAGCAGCCTGGCACTCAGAAAATTGTAGCTGGAATTTCATTTTTGATGGAGCAATCACGCATTGCATTCTTACAAAAACGACAAACGATTTCACCCAAATCGCCGAATATGCATGAAAGGTCTGGTTCGACAGGATGCAGTAAAAAGTGACTTGCACTTAAGAATTCACAAAACTAATAGAGATTTAGGAATCATCTCGCCGCGTTCTTCCTTCCGAAAGCAGGAAGAACACGAACATGAAAATCAAAGTTTAAAATTGCTTGATGCTCCTCATCCTTTCCCTCCTCATCGCTCCAAGGATAAAAGTTTTTGGTGGCGGCTGTCAACTTATTAACAGCTAAATTGCTTCCTTATTTTTATTTTATTTTATACACATCATTATCCTCTTTTAAAAATAAATTTAAAAAAAAGACACGGACTTCACCCACAACAATGGATTAAAAAAAAAATACTACGCGACTCAAGTCCACAACTGCAACCGGTTTGTCCTGCTCTCACGGAGGGCATTCAATAACTTTTGGTAAACTTTTATTTCCAACATATGAAAGCAATGAAGTTACATTCCTTCACATCACTTCCACAATACTCTCCCCCGACATACACCTGCATCAGTAGACGCTCAAGTTCTTACCCCAGACGAAAAATAAAAAAGGCGAAAGGACGAGGAATGGTGGTAGGCGGGGGTGGGGGGTAGGTAGGAACCGCCCCCTTATGAAAAATTTCTGTATCCGCCCCTGGTTGTGGCGTCAAATTCGCATCTGTCAAGTGTACCTTAGTCAAAGTACCGGAAGCATGGGTCGTTGAGTAGGATGTAACAATGCGTGGTTGTTCGGAGTACTTTGAAGAGATGCTCAGGAGTGGAGTTTATTAGTTTATTTGATAGGAAAGAAAAATTCAGGGAGGGGAGAAATAAAGTAGATAAGTTTATACAGATTTAATCCCTGGGTGCATTAAAACCTTCAGTCAAACTCGGTTATGAGGGACAATGGAAAAGTTCCAAGACTAATCGATAAAAAATTTACTTACTTCTTGACAGCCAAATAGATCCTATCATTTGGGCATAATTTCGATTCCTCTAAGAAACCACTCCCTGAGGGTATGCGGTTTATTTGTTGTTTTTCAGTCGGTTAACCGACTGAAAAACAACTAATGTCGCAAAAGACATGTTTTAAGAAACCCGAGTCTCGAGGCCCTTCCATTGGTTCTGATAACATGAAAAAGTAGCAGCAAGGACTTTAAAGGCCTTTTCAACTTCCTTCAACAAAATCTCAGAGTGCACTCTGCTTTGACCTTGAGTGCTCCATCAGTGTGCTTAAATGACCTTAACTAACAACAGCATTAAAATTTCAAATGACATACAACCAAACGATGGCACAAATTTCCATCACTACTGCAGCAACTACCTCAACCATAAAATTGTTTCTCTAAATGCTAAAGGAAAAAGTTCAGGAATTCTCCATAACCCCTTGTACCATGTTGACGGGCTGCTGTATACTTCGTATTAGTCATCCTATCATAGATTTCTTATATGAAAATCTTAAATCTGATCTAAATTTGAGATTATGACAGTTAATTTCTTTTATTTTAACACCAGATACATTTTTTATAGCTTTTACAAGGAATCCTCAAGGACAATCTGCTGAAAATTCTTCTTTGTCCATGGAATTTGCTGGCTTCTACCCGCATAAGAAAGATCAGCAAAGAGACCACCCTATCATTCCTAACAGGTCTTTCAGGATTTTACATCAAATCGATAGGATAGGATAGGATTTTGTTGTCATAGTTCACAACAAAAACAGGTGATTGACAAACAACTGGACATGTTTTGCAAAGCAGAGAAGTTTGACAAAAATAAAGAGTACATTTAAAAAAATGCCAGTGATTTCAAAGGTGGAAGAAAGGAATCAATTGCTTCAGCTGAATCCTTCTTTATTTCCCTTTTATGAAAATGGAAGGGACCATCAGCTAGTCAACTTATCCTTGACACTCACCCATGACCTAAGGAATTTCAGAGAGCAGTTTCACAGATCAGACCATAGTGTGTGTGCATCTGATGATATGCAAAAAAAGAGACAGGAGACAGGAGTAAGGATGTATTCACGTTTGCATATCATTCAGGACCCAGAACATAAGCCATCACATCAACATATCAATCTGTATCGGAATTCAACACAGTCAAATGACTTAAATCATCAGATTTCATCAACGATATCAACAGGCACTAACCCGGATATGCCTGATGCCCTATACTTGAGATGGCAAGCAGAGATGGGCATAAAAAATTCTCTAATGGTTCATGTGTCAGTGACAGACCAGAATTATATGGTCAGTCATTAACATGATTACACCAAGCACTTAATGCCTGGCATGATAATTCTGAGTAAAGTAACTGACCAGTGAACCATTAGAGAATTTTTTGTGTGCATTTCTGCATCTTGTACTACATATAGGATGCCAGGCATATCTGGGTTAAGAACATCCAAAGGCATACAGATTCAACTATTCAACATAATCTAATGCTGATCATTAATGAAGGTTTACATGTTAGCAGTGACACAGGCTGGGGTGGGGTTCAGGGGGCTCGAGTCTGACTGCCTTGATCCCTCAAACATCCTGATCTTCCAAGTTCTGGGTGTCTCCCTCTTGCCATTCAACTTCCTTAATACTAAGCTTCCTCTTAAAGCCTTGCATACACCACTACATGTCAGAAACTCATGAGAAATATCCTTCCATACAGGATTTTATTTCTGTGGAAATACTCATAAGAAATTGATTTCTTCCTTATTTTCCTACAAGGGGGGAAAAACACTAGGCGGCACTTTCCCAAAAGTAACATTCATGCAAGTACACTTACATGAATAAACATGACCTCAGGTTTATTTCATTTTTTTGCCTTAGGCAGAAAAATGGAATGGAAGAGGAAGCACAAAACTATATCAAGTAATCATAGCATCATGAAACAATGAGGACAGCCTCCAAATGAGAGAGCCTGTATCCTGGAAATATATTCAATGCAGACAAAAAATCACAGAGATAAGCAATAAAAAATGAAAGAACTGGATCTCTTGTATGCATTGGCATATCAGAATGGAGGGAGTGCTGCAAAAGTTATAATGAAGCAATTTGATTTTATTTCTGCTGGAATAATAGTTTTGTGTAACATTCAGAATGGTCATCATAAACATGGGTTGCTCCACTGAACTCAGTATGTCCTGAACATGACTAGCACTGGGTAAAAACAAACAGAGATCACAGTAATTGCTTGGTTTTTTTTAAAATACCATGTGTTTAACATTTGCAGGGTATGATAAGAATAATATCACGGGTAAAATGAGCTGACACAGGCTGTAGCCTATAATGGGCCTATACATTGGATGAGAATTTCTGATCTCCATAGCAAATGCAATACCTGAAACATTAATTTCTTTGGCATCACAAAAAATAAATAAGAGTGACAAATGGAACGGTAAAGCATTAATCTTTAGAAAGGATTATACAGCCAGTCACATTGAAGCTGAAAATTGCATGACAACAGGATGAAACCAGTGCTACTCATGCAAAAACAATGCACTGAAATGAAAGGCTCAAAATGCTATTATAAGCAGATTGTGAAGCTAGCACTTTTAAAAAGCTGGGGCAGCTTCACAAAATAAACCATTCATTCAATGGAAGAACTCAAACATACTCGGTCCCAAACAAAAACCTGAAACATTGTGAATGCCAAGAGTTTTTTCCTATAAGGAAACACTAATTCAGAGTAGGATTTTCACAAAAAGCAAGATACAAGTCATTTTGGAATGTTTCATTGAAGACCATGGGAAAACCTCTTAGATATGAGCTTTTACCATTAAAATTCGTTTTCCTTTGTAATGACCAGAAGATAATGTATCACTTCAGAATGGATAGTATTGGCACTCAGCAGCACTAATTAGTAACATTTGGCACAAATTCAGATGTTGAAGGTGGCCCAGCTCAGCTTCAGAATGATGAGTCATTTTTTTGGTGTCTGAGCATTTCAAGGCACACCATGAGCATGCAGCATTTAGACTAGGAAGGCCTTACGGTCAAGCGAAAAGAATAAGCTAAAAATCACTCTCAATGGCCATCACAGTATACTGCAGTGTGGCTTTGGTATGGACCTTTGATTATAACAACAGACAAAGCGGAACACAGGGGAATCAGGGGAGAGATCACCACAGCACTGGGATGTAGAGGCCTGAGGGAGAATGAGATCAAGATCGTCATCCAGTTCATCTGACAGGTGCAGGTTTTCCACACTAAATGTGTCTGTCAACAGAGCCTTGCTCATGGCTGACTTGCTCCCTTGCTTTGGCCTTGTCAATGGTGCAAAATCTATCTCATCTGAACTGCTGAAATTTCAGAGAAAAAAATTTATTCCCAGCATAGTCTCTCTTAGACAGTAATTTATGTTGCCCTGTCCCATCTTCTCTGCAGAATCACTTTCAACAATTCAAACCATATACTGTATACCATTCCCCTGTTAAGGATAAAGTATGTGAAAAAGGAAATTTTAAAATATCATCTGGTCACATGGACAAATGTTACTCTTACTGAGATATGCTTACTGTATTTCTGAAAGAAAAACCAAGAGGAAAGGCACATCATCAATCCACTCATGTGTTGCAGCAAGCAAAACAATGCCAAACATCACAAAAAAAAAGATTCTCTGATATTGGTCATTTTTTGGTAACTGAATGTTTAAGAAATGCTTTGGTACAATTTTCATACTCATCTGACTAAAACTGAGCAATTTTATTATTCCACAGTTGTTAACTTTACTCAAAGAAAAAAAAAGCATTCAATATTTTCAACTTATAGGTCTCAGAAAAGTTCCACACCAGCACACTTTCTTCTCAAGCACGTACAGGAAACTTTGGTGAGGAGGTATTTTGATCCAGCCAGACCAAAAGGGACTATGATTCCAAAATGTACTTCTTGGTGGGTATTTAGCAAAAATGGCCCTTCAGCAAATTTGTCTGTACTGAATTTTGGTATGGTTTCACTGGCCACAGCACAAATAATATCCAGCCCTCAATAACACCATAGCAGTGATGCACAACCTTTACCCCATAAAGGGGCATATTGAAATTTTGGCTCATGTTTGAACATGAGCCAAAATAGGCCACATATAAATATGGATTTTTAGAGACCAGAGGCATCTAAGGGGCTGCAAAAAAAGGTCTCCATAGGCTGTGGGTTGTGCATCACTGCACAATAGAAACTATGAACCTGAGTTGCGGATGAAATGTTTTATGCACTGCAATATTATAATTTCCCAATTGTTGTGATTAGTTATACTATCAAGGCTTGAAGACATCCCCACTTTTTTTCATGCAACAAAGTAACTGTGGCACAAGAGTGCTTTGTTATTACTTTGCTCTCAATAGGAAGAAAATAATTTTTTCTTAGGGACAAGATGTTAACCCCCTGGAATATCTGAGGGACCTTTGTTCACATTCTGCATCTTTAATACGTCAAACAACTCGCATTTAGTTTGGGTAGTTTTGTGGTAACTTTAATTATTAGTAATTAACACTATTTTGTGATCAGTATTGTCATGTTTTCTCCATTTTGAAAACAAAAATATCAGAAGTGAACCAAGGAAATCTGATCTAAATTATGGTGTTACTATGTCAATCATAGTAAGATCCCTGATACACTCTAGTAGATGATGAGCTTGAGATACCTGTCTGAATCCCAGGAGACGAGGGGCTGTCGTTCTTTGAAAAATGGCTGGGCCTGTCCTTTGGTGGGATACGATACTCGATCGTAAGATATCAAAGGTGGACCAACCCGACTCTTCTCACTAGCTTGTTGCTTTGCTGCTTCTATCTTCCTTTCTGAAAACAAAAAATATTCTATTATTCAATTTACTCATGGAGACCATCATACTCCAAGTCCATTAGGAGAAAATAAGGCAAAAAAAAAAGCACCCAACTATCCACAGCTAAGAAAAATCCACCAAGTCATGTAAGGGCCATTGAAGGTCAACTTGGCTAATTTCTTAAATTTTGCAGATGTCACTCAAAAATGGAAAAAAATATTCATGTATACGTTGAGTTGAAAAAAAACAAACCACCAGCAACTCCTACACATGTGGCTCCAGTCCTTGCCAGATTCTATGACCTTTACTGTCTTTGATCTCAGGCTATCCCAATCAAGCTGTTAAAAGACTTACTTCCACCAATGTTTTAGTCATGTTCTCCTGATCACTACCAATCCAAAAAAAAAAGAATATTAATTGTAATCAGAGTTGGAAAAATGCTAATGAGACAAAAAATTGGAAACTCTGCAGGTGTGTATAGATGAGGGATAGCTTTAGTGTTTCCACAAGTTTTTCTGAGAAAATATGCAGTTCTTTAAGAGTTTCAAAACCATTATTAAATGTTAAAAGTTTTGGAAAGACACAGTGAAGAACAAAATTTTTTCCATCAAATAAAGAAAACAAGGGAAAACCTGATTGTGAGGTTAGGGTACAGCCTACGGTATACAGCAGACCAAAAAAAAAATAAGCATGTCCACTGGGAGATTCTTCCTCTCCAACCCTCTCCATCATTGAGAACTTACATAAAACTCCATCTTATCATGGATCCCTCACCTATTACTTAAAAAAAAAAAAGTTTCCCATCTGACCAGGATGGATGAGGTCTAGATTTGAATATTCCAAGGACATCTGAATCTTAAACATGTCAAAATTTGAATTTGAAGGCCCAAAGCCACCAAAACTATCATTTGAAAAACAGCATTCATAAACCAAAATATTGATAAGTTGCTTTAAATCACTTGATTTAACTCAGCCAACCCTGTGGCAAACTATTCAACAATAGGCCTATTTTGCATTGGTTAGACTTATTTGAAGGAAGAATCTCACCAAGCTTTCTTTGAAGGCTTTCTGCACCCTTAGGAACTGAGACTGTGGGTGGCGTGACTCTCCCGTCACTAACACTGTCTCGACTGCTTGTCATGCTTGACAATCCGACATGCACCTCAGATTCCTGTTTATGAAAGAATAACATTGAACAACGTTGTGACACACCTCATGCATGCCAGGCTATGGCTCCAGGCCTATGGTGAGAGGAGAGAGCAGTAGGGCATTCGAAACACTCGTCGTTTAACCTCAAATGAAGCCAGGACATAGACTCTTACGTTAGACCTACCATTATGCAACATAAGCTTGACGACAATTGCTAGTTATGGGCCTCCAAAGACTGTGCCATAATCTCGATCAAATTTACTCACCACAGTAATGACAGCCGGCCCAGACTGATGCCGATTTTCTCCGCTATCAATCCCGCTGTCCTCCATGTCCATTCAGTCCTGTATTCGACGTTGATTGAAATGCGACAAGGGCGCAAAGCACACGAGCAGCCGACTGCAGGGAGAATACTAGGACGCAGCCATGTTCAATCCACTGCCACGAGATAGTTACCATAGCGACAGAAGCTGTCGTCATGGCAACGGAGAAGCGCCAGCACTGCCACTTGACCCTAGTGCGTGGACTCTGACCTAACGACATGAGTGAGGCGTTGAGTAGAAAAACGCTGTCCTTCTTCAAGGCCAGCTCCATCATCCCGCTCGGCCCCTCATGGTTACAGCACCGACCCCTCGTACGATCGCTTTTCTTTAATCCCCAATTGTTTTTCTCATGCATTTTCCTCCAGTCAGCAGCTGAGTGACTTTCATTTTGTTAATGTCGCGTTTCCACTCATCCGGGCTTTTAAAGGATTCTCGTTGCATGCATACATTCTTAGATGAGCCATGTATAATCCTTTTCATCACGGGCTCCGTGCCTCATCGATCTTGCTCGCCCTCATTTATCTCTTTCATCTTTCTTTTCCCTGGTGGGAGCTAATGAGACTCTCGCAATCCATTCCCGTAATATGCACAATATGGGTAAAGGAATCGCAATGAAGGGTAAACTCGTTAAAGTGTTCTAGCACCGTGAATTTGGATTGATCTCATGCATATTCAAATTCACTTTCATACTTTTTCAATGTGAGTTTGTATCTGAGTGCAAATTACAAGGTAAAATTCACTCGGTTTACCCAAAGATGTACGAATCAAGTCGAAAAAAAATACGATGTGATTTTAAATTGGAAAAAAAAGACGAAGTCAATCGAAATTCATTGTCCCATCCTTTTATTAGTCCGTTGTAAGGAGGTGCATGAAACCCAGAAACGCTTCCGAACAGGGGAATTCGGATTCTGGATTCAACAGGAGTTGGATTAGAGACCTGCTTCTTTTCTAGACGGGGTACCCTGCAATAACGCTAGATGGCTCTGCCAGACGAGGAGGAAAGAATTCAATGATCTTGATGGAATCGCAAAATCACTATAGATAGATATCGTTTCCCCATAATTTTCTCCTTGCCCATTACTTTTCCACAGCTTTCACGAACAATTTCAGACCTTTTGCCGTTTCCCTTTTTATTTGGTCTGCGGTCGTCACGTGACAATTTACGTTTGGCACATTACGAGGCACATCCCACAGCCAATTCTGGAATGCAAAGGGTACGTGAATAAAATACACGTCCGCAACAACATTTACATATTTAGGCTATCGCACCAGTCTGATTCCTGTTTTTCTTTTGTGCTTTTGCTTGTCAAGTTCGGATCAGGTTCAACTACTTTTTTTTCTTTCTTTGTGGAAAGTGACACCCGTAGAAATAGACACTCGACGTCATCATCCGACGCGGGACTTTCTTCTTGCCCGTCACGTTCGAGCGTTCGTCTTATTTTTGCAGTTGCTGACGTCAGACTTTTATTACAGTGGGAGGAAATGGGATAAGTGCCACCACGTGTCGATAGCATCGTTCTGTGATTTCCCCTAAGAGGTCCATTGTCCCCAGTCTCTAAAGGCCAATAGGACCCGCCGACGAGAAACCGTCAAGGTCACAACCACAACAAGCAAAAACCACAAATATTATTTCCCTTTGTGTGGGTTAAATAGCAACCTTTACGATTCCGACGATGCGATATAGAATACGGTGTGCAATATTTATATTTTCGAGACCTTTATCTCTACTTACTTTTATTTATCACCTTTATTCACAACCGGGCTGGGTGCGACCTGACATCAAAGGTCAAGGTAGTCAGGACGGAGTGCCTTTCCCAGATTTTTCAGGCCAAGAAGCGAAAGATTTCCGAAAATCCATTTTGAATCTGCTCTGGGGGGACTTTGAATCCTAGAGGAGAGACGCTTTGCATTAGACGCAGAAGTTCACTTTAGCATGCCGCGGGCCAGACGTCTGCAAAAGCGGGATTAATTTTGGTCGCATTTTGTCGAGTTGGGATCGGAATCTTTGGGAAGGTGTCAAGCCACAAGGTTTGTAAAATTCACCGTTTATGATTAAATTCTGGGAGACGCCGTGATTACTGTGTGACTGACCCGAGGGTTCCCCTTTGTTTTATGTCCAAAATCAGTTTTGCTAGGAGAACATGTTGCGGGGCAGATTTTGCACGCCGACCGAGCTCTGCAAATCTGCGGCCTTTTCAGAAACACCATTTGAGCGTTCATTTGCCCGACTTTGGTACTGAATTTGCATCCGCATGATGCATATATTTGAATATTTATTCTCATAATGATCATTATGTGGCTTCTCTGCTCCTTCTCATCTCAGAACTATCCACGTGATTTCATTGAAAGTTTACGAGAATCCGGCAAATGAGTGGATTTCTTACAATAACGCACGATGCGAGTGAATCATGGATTGCAAATGAAAGTTGGGAAGAAAAGGGCCGATTGCCTTATCGCGGATCCGAATCCGAAAAAGACTCCGAATTGCTTCCGCTGATGGCAGAGAGAAATACGCTGACTTGAGTTTGATTGAGCTGTTTTGGCCGAAATCAACGTTTCTTTCGGAAATGAAGATGAACGCCGTCCGGTGATTGATGATGCATTCTCGTGCGGAACCGCTGTCGAAGCCCCCACTTACGTTTTTTTTCGTTCTTTGGCCGGGTTAAAAAAAGAAAACGCAAGAAAAAAAGGGTCATTTGCAACCTGATGCTTTCAATGGAACAATACCGGCTTAAATGTATGCTTCTTTCCGTGAATTGACCCTTATTCTTGTGAGCATCCATCCACCTGAGAGAGAAATGGGCGTGAATTTCCGCTCGGTCATGAATCACGGCAAATATTCAAAACCAAAGGAGTTGAATGGACGAAGAAGTAAGACCTTGAGGAACGATCGATTCGAAGCATCACAATGTGCCAAGGCCCGCTAAGTCCATTTCCGTCCACGAATACGGACGGCTGAATCCAATGGAGGACAAAGGGTGATATGGAGGACAAAAGCAGGAGGTCGATGCGAAAGGAAGACTAATCGTATGCCAGGAACATTAGGGAGCCTCCATGTTCGCGTCCCACGTGACTATATAAAAAGGGGGGATGTCTTCGGTGGCTTCTTCAGTCCGCGGGGGGAGGATGGACTGGGAGGACCTCTTCCTCGACGACGAGGACTACTCCTCCCAAGTTACGGATTCGAATGCGCCCAAGGCCTCTCGAATCTTGTGTTGTCTGCTGCATGACGTGGACCCCTGGAACGATCTCCAGTGCGAAACTCCAGAGCCTCCGCCCGTTCACACCGATGAAGAAGGGGACCGTGATTCTGATCAGCATGAGAATAATTTGGGGTGTGAACCCGAGAATCAAGCCGACGAAGTTCCGAATGAAACTCAAGAGGTATTTGAAATATCTCATTCCGAAAAAAAGCTGAGCGCTCCACCGAAATTCTTCCGTGAATGTAGCCCGTTTTTCCTACGTTCATTTTTCGGAGTTCCAGGCTGCGATCACGGCGAATCCCTTTGTAATTGGGATATTGTTTTTCTTCTTTCATTCAGCACACAATACAAGAGGATTCTTGCAGGAGTCTTGACAAGGCGATCAAAGACGGAAGAGACAGTTGCTGCTACGCGACCGCTCTGTTTTTTATTTATTTAAATTGGAGTAGCGTATTTAAATGAGCGTTTAAGAAGCACGGCATAGGTGCATACAGATTGTGACACCGTGTCTTCGTCTCGTACGTGTCCATTGAATCGTGCAAACGGACGCGATCCCACCCCTAGAATCTCATGAAGTCTTTGTGGGGCACGTCTGGATTCGCGACAAGTGAAAACAATGCGGAGATTACTTAATAACGAAAAAATACATATATACTTTTTTTCAGAGAGTGGTTCATAGGCGAGATGGAGGAACAAAGAGGAGCGAGGACAGCAAGGATGAAGAATCCCGAGCCAAACCGGGCGGCGTCAACTTCTCCCTTCAGGCAAGTCTTCCTCCCTCTTCGCCAGTTGACCCCTTAAGTGGGTATGACGTACATATCCGTTATGGTGAAACGCTCCCCAGATGGGTTTGGCTTTTTTTTTCGTCACGCTATATCTCGAGTTTGAGTTAAGTATGAATTCGAAACTCGAAATAGTAGTACAGATTCGAAAAAGGGTTGTACATTTCTCACACAATCACTAAGTATTACTGTCACAAAAAAGTTCTGACTCCAATGGAAAACTTCTGTCTGAGAAATTCTCCTCGTAATGGGTTAAAGAAACTCGAAACGAAACAAAATCCAAGCTTTCCCTCTCAGGAAGGGGGCATGGGTCCGACTGGGCACGGAACCAGTTCCAGGCTCACCCAGAGGGACCCCCAGGCATCAGACAACATCGTCGCGTTCAGTTGGGGACACCTGGAGTTCGTCCGGCTCGTCTCGATCTCCCACACCATCGTGCTCTTCGAACAGGAGAGTCGGCTCATTCTCAAAGAGTCCCCCGAGGGAATTGCGCAGCTCGAGCTCCAAGGCAGCACCCGACGAGGTCAGAAAATAATGAGCCGTGAATGTGAAATGAGAACATCGAAATGCGAAAAAAATCACCGTCTGAATAGCTAAAAATAAAAAAGGGTTGCACGTTTTTTTTTTAGCAGTAATGCCAAAAAGTCTGTACAATGGGGTGACCAGATCGTCCCGGTAAAACCGGGACAGGCCGTTTTCTCTGGAACAGCCCCTGGTTTTGAGTTACTGCCCTGCTGAGAAAATTATCCAGCGATTTTTCCTTTCAGTGCCACTCATTTGTAGCAAGCAGCTCATCGGCCTATTGTCAACCGTAAACGAAGGGAAAATGTCTCGGATTTTCCTTTTAAAAAAATATGGTCATCCTACTGTACAATCCCTTTTTTTTTGATTCCACGTTTTGTACGAGGGAGGTGACGACGACTATTCGAGGTGTGAAATAGTGGGGTCTTAGAGTTTGATTATATTTTACTGTCGCAATCCATTTGGGTTCCTAATGATGTTCCTGCAATATCCCATTTGTATCTTCACATGTTCTAGAAATAACCTTCACCCTTTGAGGTCCTGTCTCCGCACGTGTGGACAAACTTCCATGAATTTTCAGCAGTTGTCTGTAGCATTGTCACAGCTTCAAAGCATGTCTTGTTAACAAATATTGTCTCAGGTTTACATGGAAATTTTTTCCACTAAATTTGAGCGAATTTTTCTCAAAGGCTACGAAAAGTTGCTCTGTGGAAATTGTATGGGCCAAATATGTGCAAGTAAGAGATTCGTATGAAAATGCTCACTAGTGAATGAAGCGGGAACAAAGTTTCAAAATGAAGATGAAAGACGGACGCAGGAATGACAAAGGTGTGTTCCATCGATCCGCGAATGTCTTCCCGATCCCTCTTATCTCTGTCGAGAAATAATCTTGGGAAACTGCCTGAGCGCGATAACACCTCGTTGCACCCCATGACTTGTTTTATTTCGATCCCCGGCAGAGGGGTTGGAAGAGGGAAGAAACGCGCCAGGGAGAAAGTCGGGGAAGCTTCAAATCTCGAGGGAATCGTGGGACGATAAAGACAAGGACGACGAGAAGGAAAAGGAGAGTGCCTCTGCCTCTGATCTCGAATCCGATCTCGATATGGATCGGACTCGAGCCAGGAGATCAGTCGGGAACATCGCCGATATCAGAATGACCAACAAATTCAACTTCTACGAAAGGGCCTCTCAAACCTATTCCTTCGTGAAGAGGGTAACTGAACATATTGAAATTTGACAAAAGCTTATTTTCGCATGCGTTCTGCCAGCTGCACCGCTTGGAGGACCGTCAATAGAATAATTATTAATTATACTTTTTTGAATAGAATAAAGGGACGGAGACGGAGCCGCCACCGATGATGAGGATGGGCGGACAGGTGAACCAATGGATCATCTACGACGCGTACCAGGAAGACCAGGAATCCTTGGCCGGGACCGGGGAAGCCCACGGGGAGAGGCCGAGGTCCTCCAGCCCTTACCCCGGCGGCCAGGAGAAAGCGAAGGACAAGGTCAAGGTGAAGGTGACGTCGACCCCCGGCCAGCCCCCCGACATCTCCGCTCTCCGTCACGCCTCCAAGATCATGGAGAGGATGGTCAATCAGAATCTCTACGATCCCATCACTCTCGGTATGCCAAACTCATGCTGGAAAAGCTTCTACCTTCACGTAAAGTACGTATTGGCCTCGAAAGGCCATCGGCTCGATGACCTGGTCATGCACGAAAAAAAGATCCAAGCAGAAAGATCTGGACCGGATCTGGCACTAGCCAGAGTACTCCTAGAAAATTCAGCTAATGCGAGAAAGTTATGTTTACGCTTCCAGCTCAGTTTAGCCTATTCCTAGTTTCCACCAAGCTTCCGCTTGATAAAGGTGGCAACAAGAGTCTGCAGTTGCAGAGATTTATTCGTGCTAAAGTGTGATACAATTTTCGAGGTCTCATGGGATTTATGCCGGAAATGTCGGACAACCAATACTTTGCGTAAGGAAGGCATAGGCTTGGTATCGATTGTTCTTCGTGCAGCTTTCTTCTGGTGCACTTTCGTTCCGTAGCATGTGATCAGCAACGAAAACCTCATTTGAGCTGCACTTCAACTCACGTGATCATCTAGATTTGAAAGGGTCAAAGGTTCTGTGTATGAAAAATAAGTGCGGTTCAACAGTGGGCCAAACGCAACACTTGAGCTTAGGCATGATTCACCATTCCCGCTCTGGTTTATCTGGAGTCTGAGAGATACCGCTCACTTTTGGGTCCACTTCACATATTATGCATTACATGTACTGCAGTATTCGGAATGACGGCCGTACACACCTCTCAAAAAAAATTCGTAAGCGCCAAATATTCAACGTTATATTCTGCAAGGTGACCCATATTTGTGAGTGCAAAGATTATTGATTGGTGAATGATGAGGATTGCAGAGCGCCTTGGAGACTAAAAAATGCGAATTTTAGACACAAGATCACTTACTTTTCATATCCAATGCATTTTGACAAGCACGTACGGGGAAGATCCAAAATATCTATCTAGAAAAGTTAATTTCGCATGATTGGCAGGTCCAGACCGGGGGGGGGAGAACTGGATACCAGAAACTATTGTCTTTAGCTAACCAAAGCAAAGCTACCCCTCCCCCCTCTCCTTTCGCCTATCTGCCTAGAGTCTGCCTGGTTTCAAACACCTAGAAAAGACTAGTTTTGTACCGCTCTCCAAACCACCAAATGTTAGCAATTTATTTATGGTAATAGCAATACTTTATTTGCCAGGGATCGAGAAGCAAAGTGAACAATAATTCTAACGTATAAAAAAAAGGAATACAGTAATAAAGACCCATGTCGTCAAGGCAAAAATTATACAAAAACTGTATCAAGGATGAAAGATATCTTATCGTCTTTTAAGGACGATGAGATGAGCTACTTCTGATCTCACATATAAGAAACAAAAAAAAATATTCCCCCGCCTGTCCACATTTTGTGACAAAGGAGACTGACATGAGGTTTATCTATACAGCCCTACCCCCCCCCCCCCCAGTGAAATTGATGAAAACTCAAACAGCCGACTGATTGAATTGCTTTTTGGAATCGCTCTCTTCCTTCCCATTTTGTGGGAAGGGGGCGGGGAGGTGTGAATTCAGTCGAAGAGTACTGTAACCAATAAACTACAGTATATGCATTTTCGTACATTGGGATCAGATATGTCACGGTCGTACTAGTCAACTTATACAATAACTATCTTGGTACGTACGCCACATTTACGATAAGAAATAGGTATTCGTGATTGTATTTAGTCACGATATCAACGGTCCGATACGTCGGCCCAATCGATGCTCTGTCACATCACTTTCTGAGAAACGTCCTCGATGAGACGAGGGGAGTACCAGTCCGTGGAAATTATGAAACTTGCAAAATAGCACGGATGAATTTTTTTTTAAGTCAAATATTTCTGCTAACTCCCATCTGTAGAAAGGTTTATCTAAGGTAAATCTAAGGTTTCTAACTAAGGTTGCTGGTTCCATCTCGACGTTTGGAAGTTGGAACTCAGAGTACCGACCGAGTCCTATAAAACTTTTTTTCCTCTCGGCAGACGCAGACCACGATTCACATGTCTGTCATTGAGATACGAGGTAACAGAAGTAGCCCAATAGAGAGATCGAGTGCTGAAATCACGTGGAGAAATTAGGCCTTTATTTTTTCCCCCGTAGTTTACAATATGAAAAGACTTTTGAGGAGTGTCAGAGCATCGTTTCTCCTCTATAGGTGCATTTTGGGCAGTGACTCGTATGCAGGTTCTCCCTCCACTAGAATGAGGATATTAATATAATGTTCATTGAATGAGTTTCGGACCCTCAGTCAAGTAAGGGAACACCTGCATGCTGTCGTTGAACATGAGTGCAACCTTGTTTATGTCATTAGCAGTGTTCGTCACTGACAAAGTGATCAAATGTCACAATCTTGGAACACTAGTAGATAATGGGTGAAACCCATTCACAACTAAGAGAATTTTAAGTTAGAAAATAAAACCAGTAATAAAAAAGGTGATTTCGACAAAAAGTCAGTCGACGAGGTGAGGATGATGCCGAATGAATGGATCCGTTCGACTAGGCTTCGATGTGACTCTCCCCAGCCATATATCGACACGTGCACAATTGCCATATTGCGTAGATTTCAAGTACTGGGAGGACGGATCGGACGAATACAAGGATCCAATCGGGACGCTGTTGCCGTTGTGGACGTTCGTGTGTTCTCGGGCTCCCAAATACAACGTCACCGGGCTCGTCTGGTCCACCAGCTTCCCCGATCTCTTTGGCGTCTCCTACGGGTCCTGTGAGTCCCATTCGCACGTTCATCGCAACCTCGTCTTGCCATCAATTCTACGGCTTATCTGAGTTGGTCAACTGGATGTTCGGACCGAGGAAATGGATGTACAAAAGTAGAATAGTATGCTATTGCGATGTAAAAAAAAAAAAAAAAAAACTCGAAGAAACACACTGCACCAATATTTGCATTTTTTTAAGGAGGCAACATGGAGTAAGAGACAGCGAACTGAAAGGGTACCGAAGATACGCAAAGAATAAAAGGAAAAAAAGCACATTCTTGGGGTACAAAGCTTGGTTCCAGCGAACGGCACTGAGCTATTTGAATGCTATGAAGAACCCTTCTGTTCGTCATAAAAAATGGGGAACCCATTGTCTTTGTCGCTCAGATGAGTACCGGAAACAGCCTGAATACGGAGTGGTGTGTCTGTTCACTCTGAAGAACCCGTCGCACCCGGAGTACATGTTCGAGACGGAGAGCGGGGCCATGGCGATAGACATCCACCCGAAAAGACCCCATCTCGTCGCTCTCGGCCTCTACAATGGATTCCTCCAGGCATGAATCACATTCTCGGCGCAATCTTCTATCATCATTCACTCGGTCTAAGTATCACTCACTGCATATCGACCTAACAAGGACTCCGCTCTCCGAAATTGCGCGTAATTATGGCCGAGAGAATGATGATGTTCACGGAGACATCATCAGCCATAATGATGGATCCGCATTAATATTATCGTATTATAGGTATACAACTTGAAGCAAGAGGAGGGTCGGGGAGGGCTCCTGTGGCAAACGGAGCTCGACGATGCCAAGACCATGGATATCGTCTGGCAGGTAATCCACACGAATGTATTGGTTTTTAAATAAATTAAAAAGTCGTTCATTGAACGTGTAAATGAAAAAATATCCCAGTCGAACTCGGCAATAACAGTCTCAATTATAACAAGACCTCAGTTGTAGCGCAATTATTTGTCCCACTGACAATATTGACAACGTTGTGAAGTTACTATTCACCCTTATGTTCCTCAATAACTGGAAATTCCATTGTTGGTCACAATTATTATTGGAAACCCCAAACTTAATTTTATTTTTCCTTCTCGTGTATGTGCAATGTGCGTGACCGGGAGGGAAATTATCGTCACCAAAAAATATAATTCCAATTTTCAGTTGCTATTCATAGTTCTTGTTGAAAGCTGGGGTAGTGAAAAACGAGAGATAAGAATTCACGATAGAGCAGAAAGTAAGCAGAAGAAAGAAAATAAACAAGAAAGAAAATTAAAGAAGTAATGCAGGTTCCGGTTGTGAACTTGGACTTCCGAGCACATCTGTTTTCACAATTTGGAAAAATGCAATCTCGATTCTGAAAAACCTTGGCTACCACGAAAATTTTACCTTTCTCCTTCAATGACGGTATAATGGAGTTCGACTGTAAATTATAACATATAGAGAAATCAAAGTCCAGGTATTACTACGCCGTAATGGGCGACTGATTTACCATCAGTAGAATATCGTCTGACAGCTGCTCTTATACAAGGAATTACGAAAGAATGGTTTCATCATTCAGTTTTTATTGCGAACAAAACGTTCCGGTTCGAGCGGTTCAATCGCACTCGACGATATGCAAATGACTGAGGGCGGTGAGATTGAGGTTAGAGTTGGCCTGTCGTAGGTGTGTTGGGGTGAGGACGACCCAGACGGTCAGGCGACTCTCTTCTCGGTGGCAGCCAATGGGAAGGTGTATCAATGGACCCTGATCCGACACGACATGAGGAAACACGAGATCCTCACTTTGGACCTGGAACCACCCATCACGAAGTCCGACGGCAGACTCCTTCATCTCATCGGCAAGTATTCCGTTGCATCGGCGCAGCGTTTCTACGATTCGATCAGTAGATGATACGCGGCAGGGCTTAGGGGCAAACAAAATAATGGTTCTGTTTCCGTTCGGGTCACTAAATAGTTTCTGTGTCGGCTACCGATCTCGACCTGCTTCTCCAGGAATGTAGAACATTTCAATATCTTGTCACGAAGCAAACAAAAAGAAAACCGCATCTGAAAGTGGCTGGCCTTTACCCGAATTTTCGAAGTAAAGCTTCTTTGTAAGGAAAAAAAAGGCGAAATTGAAAAGGCATGAAAAAACTTGTGACAGCATTGTAGTCGTTTCTGCTTTTTGCTTTGCTGAGTATTTCCACCTTGATATTGCAATTTAGTTTCTAGTTAGGAAATTTTTTCCCTTTTCGATCTCTTTGGAATAACCTTGCTGTAGCGGAATGAATTGGCATTAAATTTCAAAGGGGCGTTGAGAACATATTCAATATCAGTCTATGCACAGCACAGGTTTCGTAAAGTGACCCCAAATGACCGCAGTAAAGGCAGAGTTACAAAAGTCAGGGGTATTTTTTTGCCATACTCTGCAAAACTGACGTTGATTAGCGCAATTTCCCGTTATTGGTGAATACGAACGTGCAGGGTGTGGAACGGCGATGGCGTTTCACCGGGCTCAGCCAACGCTGCTCGTCGTGGGCACGGAGGAAGGAAAGATCTACAAGAGCAGTACCCTTTATCAGTCCAAGAAATTGACCCAATACATGGGGCATCACATGTCCATCTATGCTCTATCCTGGAATCATTTCTATCACGATGTCTTCCTTTCCGCTTCCGCCGACTGGACCGTCCGCATCTGGGACCACAATCACAGGTACAATGACAGGATTTTAAAATGTTATACACTGGGGGATAGAGGCGATGGTCAATTTGTAGAAGAACGGTATATACAAGTAAGCGATGCATTGAACACCCCTTCCCCCTGGGGGGGGGGGGGGGCAACGTACCTACAGTCGTTTCTTTCAGCGCCGTTCGGTCAGGGTTTTCTTCTTTTATTTTACCATTACAACATATTTAGAGCAAATTATCATAAATGGCAAAAACCCGTTTCAACAATGATGTCTAAGTTCGAGCGAAGAGGTATGGGAACGGTGTTCCCACTCACAATTGAAAGGCTGTGGGAGCGCTGTTCCTACTCTTTACTCCTAGCTTAATTCACTGGGGGCGGGAAACACGCATGCAGCGTAGAAAGGCCCCCGGGATCACCTAAAGAAGCCTCAGGTGAAGGGAAAGAATTCTGTAGTAACAGGTCAAAAGTTGGTATGTCTAAGTAAAATAGATATTTCGAATGTCTAAAATGAAGTTTCGGGGCAGAAGGCAAGTATCTTAGTCGACACATCATGCTTTGCACATACGCGAGTACGAGATAAATGGCACATCGATAAATGCGGTTGTCAAAACGTTGCTAGTATAAATATAGAATTTTCTGCATGGAAAGCGAATATGTGCAATGTTGCCATATCATGTTCTTATCGGTAACCAGAGTTTGGTTCTGCCAACACCGTGAAAACGGTGTTGGCATATAAACCAAATTAATTAAATTAATTATAAAACCTGACTAACACATATGTGCCGTTGAGTTGCAATGAAAACTTCCTGGAGTGAAAGGAACCTTAGAAAATATTGTTTTTCCTTTCCCCTCCCTCGACGAGAAGTGAGGCGTTGGTTACCCTGGATTTGGGCAGTGAAGTTGGAGATGCGGCCTGGGCTCCGTATAGTAGTACCGTCCTTGCCGCCGTGACCAATGATGGTCAGGTGCATGTCTATGACCTTGCCGTCGATTTTTACAAGCCCATCTGTATCCAGACGGTCGTTCCGCGGAAAAACATGAAGCTCACCCACATCGCCTTCAACCCCCTCCATCCCATCATCGTCGTTGGCGATGATCGGTCAGGTTCCAGTCCAAACTTGCTTCCTTTTTTTTTCAAGTGTATGGAATTACATTGAAGAAAAAAAAGGGAACTATAACGGAGTCCTCCAATTTCATGATCAGTGCAATCGTACCGTATTTCATAAAGGTGAGCTAAGGTACATAAAATCGCAAAAATTCTTCAGATATCAAGCTACCTTACTAAAACTTGCAAATGTACGTTATAAAAACATGCAAAATCAATCCCATTTTTCGAATAGTTCTTTGGTTATAGAAGACCAATAAATGAGCATGGTTGTTTCTATTTTGTGGTAGGGGGAATGTGATCAGCCTGAAGTTGTCACCAAATCTCAGAAAGCAGTGCAAGGAGTCCAAAGGAGGAGAAGACATCAAAACTTCAGATTTGGAATGCAAAAAGTTGACTCGCATCCTCTCTTTAGTCCGGGAACCATGAAATACAGAGATTTTATGAAAAGTGAAGGTGGGAGTTTGAAAACAGTTATGGTGGGAGACAATGAGGCCAGTTTTATTCAGATCAAGTGCATAAAAGTTCTCTAACCAAAACACCAGCACCTGTACTGACAGACAGGATATATTGATGCTAACAAGTTTGTACAAAAAAAGTTAGCTGTCCTGTAATTTTTGACAACCTCTTTCTTGACTTCTCTTGAAGTTTCAAGAGACTCACAATCACAAACATAAACTGAACACAAAAATAGAATGTAATCATATGCTGTTCTGCCACCAAAACAGAAATAAGTGATGGCACCTACTTTTGTGGCCCCACACGTCCAACACATATTGACATCAAAATTTATTAACGTTAATCAACTGGGATAAAATCATCCATGAACACAGAGGCAATACTGACCAGACAAGCAAAACAATGGACATCCATGATAGACAGGGACTGTGAATTCAGAGCCAATTCATGGATGAGCAAAATGAAATTGTAGAATAATAATTCTAGAAACAATACCAGATTTAAAATCTCTTATCATATAGTGTATTTTTTTTATGGGAGACTTCCACAGTAGAGGTTGAAAATTCAACCAATTTCCTGTACAGTACAGGTCAAGCAATCATTCCCTACATGCTACTGAGACCAATAGTCACAGCACCATTGCTGTTGACAAGAATCTATAAGCAGGTTGTACAATATGTGCAGTGATGACTCACCAAGAAACCCATTAATAATACACAGGGAAGGATTCCATGTACAATTTAGAATGAGTTTTCTGGCCATGAGCTTGAGGTGTTGATGTTAGGAAATTGATGACACTGCATGAAAACAGGTTCTCTGCTGAGCTGCAAAGAGAATTTGCATCCAATCATCTTGTACTCCTTCTATATTGAGGAGAAATATGGCTCTGAGAATGGTATGTTTTTACCTGATCAGCAGAGGAGGGTTTTTGGACTTGATGAGTGAATGATGTTGTACCCAGACTGGAGTTGTACACTTGAGGAGAGTCTGTGCATTCAAGTTGCTCATCACTCAGTTCAGCCTCAAAAACTGTTGGGCTCATGGGCAGAATAGCCCTATGAGCCCCAGCCACAATGTTGTGGGGAGGAGCTGAGATCCAGGGTGCTTTGGGCTTGGTTTCAGGCTCATATGATTGCACCATTGGAGGAGGGGAAGGACAATGAGTAATAACAAGATCCTGGTGCTGTGACAGTCTTTCAATGATGCTTTTTAGTCTGTCATCCTGGCGGGTGAAGTTGAGGAAAGCATGGCTGTAGGATTGAAGCTGAGATGCTGGATGTGGGAAGGGGGGGAAGCTAAGAGGGGGAGGGGTGGCAGGGATATGGAGAGGTTGAGGGTGCATGGCACGTTTCATCAGTTCCATACCATCCCTTGATTTTGATTCTCGATCTACCTTCTTTTTCCTCTTCTTTGTTGCCTCTGACCCATTTTGCAACTGCTTCTTCTCATCTTCATCTGCAACCCAAAAATGCAACATGTGAAGAGTGTAGGTTCTGATGTAGGTAAAGAGATTACGTAAAGTACAATTCACCTTTCTTCTCAGACTTATGTACTGGGATCCTTCTAGATTTGGTAGTACAAGGTTTTGGCCTTTCCATGTCTTTCTCCTGCTTGTTGTCACTGGGATGTGAAGTTTCGGCCTGTGATGAATATTTGGTTCCCCCACCATTGGACTTCTCGTGAATTGGGTGCCGTCGTTTGCGCTTGTCCAGCAGGCTGTAAGCACAGTTCAATGAATCCCTACATTTCAATATCAATTTGACATGTGTTCTACCCATATATTCTCTCAGCTAAGAACAAATAAAGGGAAAAATGAACATTTAACTAAATGCAAATTCCAACTCACTTGATTTCTGTTCCAGAGTCATCGGACTGGAACAAATACTCTTTCTTATGGCCCATAGTGCAATTGGAAAACCATGTGCTCAATCACTTAACATTTAAGCGTGTGCAGAAACATTTGTTACAAGGGCAAGAAGATCCTTAACAAAAGGTGATGAGGAACTAGAACTGAATTCCAACCAGAATTGCTGAACAGACATCAATATTTCATTTTCATCCTGATGAAATCAAGAGAAAGCTGTGAAACTTATAATCTGCAACATTGGGTGGGTGTGGCATGAGATAATATAGAGTGGCAGTTACAGCCAACAGCTTTGAAAACCCTAGCTAAAACCCATGCAAAACTTTTTTTAGCTTTTCCAACAACCTGGTAACAAAATAGCCCGATCTGAATCCAGGCTAAAAATATGATTATTGCAAGAAGAAACACTACGTATTTAATCATTCCCCTCCCCCATGTGTCACATGTAACAGAGGCAAGGAGATGAGTGTTAACTCCTTAGAATGATGCATTACCATTCAAATGAACAATGACATGTGAATTAATTGGAAATAGAAAATATAGCTTTCACTGAAAGGTTCATGTAAAAAATTGTTCCTGTCAAGTGTTTACCACTTCAAAGTTTTCAAACCTTGCATTTGTCTGCTTGATATTTCAGCCACCAGGGTTAGTGGAAACCAGCAACAGATGACAAAAAAGAATGGTGCTACACTATCATGAAAACATGCTGCAATAGGCAGAATAGAGCTTGTAACAGTGAAAAAATAAAAGAACTCCACTTGCATCCAAGGATTTTCACAAAATTCAATGTTTGCATATGGAATTGGGATGGATTTGTCTTACACCCACCCCCTCCATACCCCTATCTAAATTCCAACCCTTTAGAATTCTCATTGGATCCCAATAAATATATTCAGAACCCATCCAACAACCCCAGATCCCAAGAGAATTAATTTGGTCAAAGATTATTATTGTCCCACATCATGGAGTAAAAAAGAAATAAATAAACAAAACCCACAAAAACTTCAACTTTCAGAATTTTTGGTCATTAAAGATTACTCATCATAGCTCTGTATATAATGGAACTACTTGGGAAATGGAAAATAGCTCATAGCTCTACCTCAGTATCTTCAGGAGGCAATCAATAAAGCAGAATCCAGCAAGATTATAATTATGATTATAAGTTTTGGCATCATAAGGTAAATACTAGAAATAAAGTGATGAGGTCATCAAACACAGGTTTAGTGTTAAGGGTGAGGACTCCTCTGGTTTAGGATAGAGGGGCATTCAGCCATTTCACAGTCCTCTGGTTCTGCAGAGATACAACCAAACCTCTCAACAGCAAAAAAAAACAGTGCTGGAAGCAGTGAGCAGGTGAAGCTGATGATCATGCAACGTGCAGTGGTAGACAGTCATGCTCATCATGGACTTTGCAATGTATCTGAGGTATCACATGCGAAGCCAAAGGGAAACAAAGGAGAGTGCAATGCAGCGCTGCTTTATACCAACCAAACTGATACAAGCTTTGTAGAGGGCAGTCAGGCTTTCAAAATGAGCCTAATATAGGGATTATACAGAAACAAAAAGAGATCTCTCTTAACACAAAACATATCAAATAATATCCCCTTCATCTAATTGGAATTCAACATATCAACCCCTTATGAATAAACCCTTTCTTCTGACTTAGCAAATGAATATATAGACTTATGTCTTTCCAGAGACCAAACAGTTGGTATAACCTGAGGAAGAAATGAAGAAAAACTTCATATTGGAGTACATAAGGAATGAACAAAAGCAGAAAAGTTTCAACAAGAGAGATAGAAAGTACAAAAAGAAAATCCACCATACCAACTATATCCCATTCCTTTTCAATGGAAGGACTGATAATGAAAAATCTTATCCCATGGATTTACTAGTGGGGTGCCCAGCTTCAAGTCAGCAGGCAACCAGCAAAAGGTGAACATGAAACCTACCCTTGACCCAGAGCTCATCTTCCACTATCAACTCAAATTTTATAAGTAAACAACAAAAACTAAACCAGACCTAATAGCAACTACTATGAGAAAAAAACAAAAGTTCTACAAAAGTCCTACAAAAAAAAGCAAAGGCACTTCTGAGACTTATTTAAAGATTGAATAGGTTCTGGAAGCCATCCAAGGGCCACGGATAGTCACAAAGATCGGCTCTTCCATTAATCTCAGGTGAAGGGATATGCATAGGAGGAGGAGTATTGAGGTCATGAGACTCTGACCCAATGGTTGTTGTGACTACAGTTGATGGAGGGAAGCAAGCATAAGTTGGCACAGGAAAGGATGGGAAAAACCGGCTGGGAGATATGACAATATTTTGGTAGAAATTTGTCACATTTACTGAGATTGATTGAGGACTACAAGATGGTGGAGTGGCTGGCATTGGACATGGCATGGATGGGGTGACAGCTGGCTTGGCTTTAGGCTCATATTTAGGTGTCTCTCCTGTAACTTGTCCAACATCCATGGATGGATATGAATGAAGAGGAAGACGAGGTAACTGAAGAAAATCAGTTCCAGGTTCATTATTGGACCATTGGATTGGCATCTCCTGTGATTGGGAAACATTTGCAGGGGGTGGCCCAAAGATTGAGATCATGTTTGAGGCAGTGCTACTAGATGGCAGTTGAAAGGCTTGAACTTGGTTTGCAATTGCCATCCTCTCAGCTGCCTCTTTCATACTGGGCTTGATGTGTACATTTTGGATATGCCGTTGCATGTTTCCTTTCTGTGAGAAATCTCTTTCACAGATGGGGCACTTGTATGGCTTGGAACCCAAGTGGTTTTGGATGTGCTTGGCACGAGAGGAGGAGTCAATGAAGGTCTTGTCACATCGTGGGCATGGGAAAGGTCGCATGTTGAGGTGCTTCCGCAGGTGAATGTTGTATGACCAGCGGTGCATGAACTCATGTCTGCAGAATGGACACATCAGCTGACTTGTTTGGAAGATGTTGCAAATGCGCTTAAAGACACGAGAGCGGCGTTGTTGATCTTGTGGTTTCAACAGGAATGGTGGATCCCCTGTGAGGGTGGCAGTGACATCAGGGGCAAGATGGATTATGGAGAGTGGGGGCAGCATAGTGTCACGCCGCTTGCTGGCAAGCATAGCCACCGCAATTGTGTCCAGCATTTTCACCAAGTGAGTCGGTGGCTTATGGCTGCATAAGATGATGGGAAAAGGAGAAGGGAAAGAAGCAAAGAAACAGAAACAGTGCAAGGTGGCAAGCAAGACAATGACAGAAACTGAAGCACCTATCCATGCATAACAAGCAAGTGTAAAGCTCAAGAAAGCAATATGACTAAGTTTGATGAAGAAAAAATACTGAACCTCATTTACTCACTTTCTAGAAGCTGCAAAGTCAGCAGGTGGTGGTGCAGCTGACTCTCGAGACTTATCCTCAGGATGATGACCCACATCCTTCCCTTCCTTCCACAGTTCATACCGATCTGGCTGGAGGCGTCGTACAAATGTATCCATGCTGATCCTCACCATGTCATCTCTGGAAGCATAGATATTGTCTCAATAAAATTGCAAGATATCAGGGACAGGTAATATCTGGTTATCACACAGAAGGGACTCACTGGCAGGTACATTGAACAGCACGCTTTCCATACTCTACCCAGCGTGGCATGGCAAAATTGGTAGACTCAGCACAGTTGTAGCCAGTATTGAAGCCTGAATGGTAGCCATAGGGAAAGGTGATCATGAATTCCCCAGGATATTGCACAATCTGAAAATAAAATGAACATGAGAAAAAAGAAAGCACAAGAGAAGAAACCTTGCACAAGTTGAAAAACAGACCTTGCTGAATGGGATTGAGTAAGCCTTGAGAACCTGAGGAGACATCAGTGTCATCTTGTGACGGAGATACCCGGGGCAGACCTTAAAAGCACTTGGGAAGAAACCCTCAGCCAAGCGTTCCAGTCTCCGACCATGCTCAGGTGGAATGACATACCTGAAATAAATTCACTAAAGCATGCTTCCTTTCTTCAAAGCAAATTATCAAGAGTGGAGACCAGTAGCAGACTGCTCCTAAGAGGAAGGAGTAGGGGCCCAATAGGAAATTAACAACAAAATTCATATCACCACTACCTCATATGTAACTTACATTTTCAGGTTAACTTTGCTTTGCTGCAAATGCTAAAAAAAAAATATTTATATTTTGAGATAGTCTGCAAGATCTACAGAATCCTATGGTCATAAGACTCTGACAAGTAGTTCAAGCTATGGTGGGTGTGCAGGCAATGTTACCAGTGAATCTCCAATTAAATGTTATGTTCCTAAAAAATGCCCCTCAAAAGAAAGTGTGAAAATCTACTGGATAAATATTTTTTTTTAAATACTGGTAATGTACAGTGTGAGTTAAAAGTCACTGGATGACTTTGAACTGCTATAACTCAGCAAGGAAGACATCAATTTGAGAACTTTTTTTGCATATGAAAGAGCACGCATTAATTAACCAAATAATATGAAAATTTTCATGAAATACTTGTGAGATATTGGGTGACTCAGCACGAAACAAAAAGTAACATTTTCCAAATAAATCTGATAATTAGGGGACAATGGACATACTATTCATGGTAATTTCTTCATTATCTGTGAAGGAAATCTTTCTGAAGTAAAGGATCATTTTGCATTGAAGACAGGTGGATAGGACAGGTCAGGTCTATTGAGTGGCCTCCCAGGTCACTGGACCTGACTCCACTCAACTTCCGGCTGTGAGGGTTTCACTCAAAGACCAGGCATTCACTGAAAATTCAAACATGATCAATAAACTGAAGCAACAATTCACTAAGATTGCTGGAGTTGCCTTTCAGTGATGGCTCACGTGATGGTGCTCAATATCACAGTCAGTAATTACAGACATTTTTATGCCATTAATGATTTTTTTTAAAACAATGCATACATATTGATTAGCACATGCTCTTTTCTATGCAAAAAACTGCAAATTAATGCCTTCCTTGCAGAGTTATTGTTGTTCAAAGTCATCCAGTGACTTTTAACTCACCCTGTAGATAGGGGATAGGCTGTGAAGCTGAAATCAATAAAAGGTAATAGGAAGTATACCTGACAAAAAATAATTATCTGCACATAAATGAATAGCAGAAGAGGAAAACACATCGTAATCTCTGAAAAATAACAGCAATGGATTATTTATACGAGCATTACCTCACATAGCCATTATTATCAATGAAAATTGATAACTTCACATTTACTTACCAAAATTTGGGATCTCCAAAGTGGAGGTAATTTATTGAGTACAAATCCATATCCTCTGTGTGCCAGGCAAAGGTTGTCTTCCACATGCCAAAGTAAAGGTATGCTGTGTTCACTCCTTCAATGCTGATGCCATAGTCCTCATTCACATAGTCCAAGATTGTATGCAAGGAGTTGATATTCCACTCCTACAGAGAATTCATGAATAGGATACCCTTATTTAAAGGATGGAAAGCATGCCAAAAAGAAAGTTATCTGTCCAACTCACCTTAACATCTTCATCATACAGAGAGGCATTAATATCTGCTCCATAGGTTGGTGGATTGTAAGATACATTTTTCCAGTATTTTCGTTCCAGGTCATCCATGTTTCTGTAGTCAGGTGTACGATAACTAGAAGAAAAATACACCTAATATCACACTGAAGCTATGATGAATGCCTGACATGGACATGGAATGCCTGACATGATGTCTCACCGATCACTGGTTGCAAACTTTTCAAACTCCCTCACTACCATTTTGGGCTTTTGCACATTGATTTGTTGATAAATTCCTGACTTTCCTGTCACTACCTGGGAGATAGGAGCAGGAATTTCAAGGTTTTTTACAGCCTCACAGTCATAGCCACCTTTCCGTGGGATCCATTCTTTGGGTGGGACCACCTACAATAAAATCATACTTCTGGGTTTTTCTCTGACCATACCCTCCATGGGATAATCTATGCAAATGATGAAGTGGGACAAACCTTGGCCAAGCCTGCTTTATGAGCACCTTTGCTCTCAATGAATTCAATGTATTTAGGAAAATCCTGGAATTCTTCCATGGTTGGATGGAATACTTGAATTTGCGGTATGCCAGAAGAACTGCTACTGCAACCATTGCTGGGAGTTTCACCTTCTCCTGAGTCCAAGACCCCTTCAATACTTGCCATCTGTTTATATCATAGAAGCAAAACAAACATTATACCATTTGTTTCTGAGCAAGAAAGGCACCAATGATTACTTTCTGATTTTATAGGAAAATGATTGAAGAAAGGCTAATAACATTATTTGTTGCCATCAACAAAATTTCAAGATCTTACATAGGAAAATAGCTCAATGTAATAATCTATTTTGACTGTTAAAACTCTGGGATATTTTTCAGTTTAGTCCTGGAACTGAAGCTTAGCCATAATGTACAGTGTTCTGTTATGTAGTTATGCAACTGAAAGTATTCTAGGGTCACAGTGCTGAGAGACCAGAAGATCATGAACTGAAGAATTGAGACCATTCTTGCAGTACCTAAGGATACATTGGCAATCTGGTTCTCAAACCCACATGTGTCTCAGCCCTGACCTCACTATGAGAATTAAGGATAGTGGTGCATAGATGTGTGAGTGCCCTCTTTCCATCTTGCCCACTTACCTCTTTCTTAACCCTTTCAGACCTGAATTAAGGCTGCTATTGGAATAATATCCTTTTTAGCATTTTTGAGCTCTTTCGTGATTGTAATTGAAATTTTCATGCTTTATATGTAGTTTGCATATTTTGTATAAATTTACCATATCATACCATATATTATATATTTAATTATATAACTGAAGATTACATCACTAATAGGTGAAAGAAGGCCTCTGATGGAACTGAACCATGCATAATTGCACCCATTTTAGCATAATATGCAGCACAAAGTCACAAGAATCCCAAGAGATTGCCATAGGCACAATGTAAATGCAATGTCCATTGGAACGGATGCCAGGTCTGAAAGGGTTAAGAAAATGAGGGATCAACTTTGTCTGAATACCTGGTCCTTAGTACTGTAGTTAAAACATTTACAAGCACAGCATGATCCTATTGACTGACAGCAAGATCTGGAGATCTTGTTGAATATGAGAATTGGGAAACTTGCAAATTAATCCATACCTAGAAAAATCCTAAGTTACAGGTCAAGGTTTCTGCTGACTACTATCATGAAAATAAATTTTACCATAACAATTTACGGAGTCGAACTCCACTGGACCACTCTTGACACATTCACTGTTACACAGGCTATCCAGAGTGTTGTGAATGATGTCATACATTACTGTGATTTATTCTACACATCACCAGACCCTGCTTCACATCCAAATAATGAACTGATCATCTTGCCATTAAATGGTGGAAGAACACATCAGAACAGTTGAACTAATACACCATGACAGGTATAACTACCAGTGACAGATGGGTCTGTCCACTGTGTCAGACATTACATCCAGAGTAATATGTATGATATGCAAAATGTATTTAACTATATTATTATAATAAATTATGAAGCAACAAATAAAGGCTACAATAACTAGCTTTAGGCAGTGACTGAAAATTCTATAATCCAAAGTCTTGGATACTCTCTTCTGCTGGAGGTGCTGTGTGTTAAGTGTGAAGTGTCAGACATGACATTTTGTGAAACCACTTGCTTTTATGTTCACATCATAAAGCAAAGCATAATAATTTAGCATTATGTTTATTCAATAGATTGAATGAAAGCCTGGAATTTGTGTAAGTCGCCTCAAGATTACAAAACTAAGAAAAGAAAGTAAGGCTATTTTGTGAATGTGTCAGATGTGACAAGTTCTGAAAATGTATTTGACACTAGAAGTCTATACATATCTTTCAATATTTTTTTATAATTTATCATTCAAATGTGAACAATTGACATCTACTCTTCACAACTGAGCTGATTTGAAATAATCAGTATGCATGGGAGAACCCATGCTGGAATCTGTTCCAATAGTCCAATTCAACCTCTCCAGATTTGCATTTCCATCACATCCATGAATATCATGAGAATGGTGTATAATATATAATAAACATTTCTTCAATTTTAAATGTAATATTTTCCTTCATATTTTCTGTAAAAGAAGATGATGAACTCTTGTAGTGAAAGTAATACTTGCATATTTAGAGAAATTGCCTACTAAAATCCTTACATCACTTGGCCAGGACAGATTTAAATATTGATTCAAAATGGCTGAAAAGAGGCAAAGAACGCTATACATGATATAGTAAAAAAAAAAATTCCTGTCCTGAAAATGGTAGGAGCTTTATCTAGAGCTACCTTGAATCCTATTGCATCCATGGCAGCAAAGTTAATGTCAGCAACACAGAATTGGCCATGTACCTGAAGCCATCATCAACATTTCATTTCCTCATCTTAACCTATCCATGTGCACCAGGGTACTGATACCAATAATTTAATGATACCATCTGTGTATTGTGTCAGTAATAAGAAGGCACAGCCATCCCATTCACAGCATGTGTTCCCTACACCCATCCAACTGGGGGTCCAGTTGGATTCTAGCTAGCACAAAATCCTTCATCCTCAACTCCAGGGTTTGAGAAGGAAATGAAAGCATCAAATATGGAGAAACCCCCTCAGAAGTTGGCATCCCCAGGCATAAAAAAAAAATGTGGCTGGTGCAAGCATGCAGAGAGACTGCCATATTACCGATCTTATGTATGGATACCTGAAGGATCTTAGGCATAATTCGAATAAAGCTCTATTGGCATAACATAGGGGAAAATATTTGAGTAAAAAAAAATATAGTAAGAACCTCAACTTTGGTGACACTGTTGTTCTCTAATGCTTGCTCCTCCTTTGCGTGAGAGTTAGCACTTTTGACTCAGACATAAATATGAATTCTTTCCCTGCCTACACCCTCACTTCTTGCTTTTTTCATTTCAACTAAATTTTGAGCAGTTAAGTTACAAAATGGTTGACTGTTACATGAAAATCAGTCCAAAAAATGCTAGGCAGGTGGATGTAACAAGTACCCATCAAAATAAACATGAAACCCATGAGCGAAGTCAGAATTTTACAAGTAGTAGACAGGTGAAATTTCAGGTGTTGCAGTTGACAGCACCAGCAGAACTGTAGAAACCCATAAAGAGTGCCCATCTCCGACCCAAACAAAGCCCACGTGGTCCAAACCTATATTAGTTCCAAATGTGAAACCCAGGAAGCATGCATCAGGCGTGTAACTTTTTCGTTGTTGTGCAGGCCTACTAGAAGAACCGGAACAAACCAGGTAGTAAAGACACAGGTTGAATTAAAGGTGCTAAAGGTTTAGGCTTAACGCCAGACTTGTCGCGCTTTTCAATACAATATTTGGCTATCATAGGCCTAACATTAGTAAATTAAATTACCTTGAATGGAGAGGGCAAAGGAAAGTTTGTGTTTGACTAAGATGGGAGTTCAAATGCGATGAGGACAGCGCTATTCGTTGAGGCCCAGTATCTCACATCTTGTAGTAGGGCTAGGTTCGCTGGTTATTGACAATAATCCTCCAAAGGCAAAATAATCTCTCACACACGTTGAAACTTTCCGACACCAAGATCTCGTAAATACCTCTTCACCATCTTTGTTTAAAACCACCTTGCGCGTATTCGACTTGGCAGAATGGTGGGATTTAATCCATGATCTTGCAATATAGGCCTAGTTATAGCTCATCCAACATGTTAAGACAAGCAGTGCTCGTGTTTATACAGTGTTTTTCACTTCAGTTAGACAATTTTTCACTTGACTTCGACAACGGTGCATGGTGAGGGTGATTTAGCAGATCGACGCAGAAACTAGGAGTTCCATACTTAAGTGCAGATGTCGTGATGAACCTCTCTTCAGCAGGAAATTAATCATCATCGTTGTCGCCAATGTCATCACGACATCTGCACTTAAGTATGGAACTCCTAGTTTCTGCGTCGATCTGCTAAATCACCCTCACCATGCACCGTTGTCGAAGTCAAGTGAAAAAAACGTCTAACTCAAGTGAAAAACACTGTACCAAGGTCTCTAAAACATATGGTCACTGCCATAGGAATTTTAACTTTCTCGTAAGTGGCAAGACAAATTACTCCGAACACCCCAGATGGCAGGTTACGCGAATGGGGAAATCATTCCACGTCAAATTGTTCAAATTTCAGGTTACACCGTCGATTGGGACTCACCTGTAAGAAACAATGGTTCTTGAGAGTTATGAGAAACTGGTTAATCCAAAATGTAAAGTGCTTAAATCTAATGTTCTCCGAGATGTGTTGTTCGCTTAATTAATTTTTTGTCAGGTATTTGGCCGAACACGCCATCTCCCAGCCTCAAGCTAGAAAGCTAGCAAAAGACTCGGTTTGAAACTTTAAGTGAGACGATTTTACTTTAAGATTTTTTACTATGAAATACTTTTCTTTCACTGTCAGGAAGCAGTATTATTTAAGACACCTAATTTCATACTCTCGCCATTCGGTTTCTCAGAGCAACAGAATGAAACCACTTTATCTTTAAGAAGCTTAAAAGCAGTCTCCTTTTTTTTTCAAAGGAGTTCATTTCTGAAATGAAACAAAAAAAACTATTAAGGATTGAATTTCGGCATATTGGGTAAAAATGCGATACAAAGAAAGCATAGCGAGTGACATTACCCGCCACCCTTGCTCCCCTCTCGCTTGATCAGTTCACTCGGCCCTTTGAAGCAACCCAGTTAGGAAGAAGTAACTCTCACATGTGTCGCTTCGTGTAGCAGCCGCCCAGGTGGAAGCATTGAAGTGCACGGTTCTCCTTTCCACTAGTGTCGAAAGGCTCATGCGAAGAGTCTTGTGCTTCTGCTTTCCCAAGGACGAAGCTCTGCTTCAAAAATGGCAGATCATATTTTAATTACCGAACGGTACGATTCTCTATGCTCAAATGGACGAACGAGAAAAAGCAGGAGAGGAGACGATTCGACTATGACCCTGTTAGAAGGTTCTAAAATTCAACAGTACGGAAATATCTTAAGATTCGTAATCATATGCAACCGCATAAGATTTCGGCCTTTCTGGTGGCTAATGATGAAATAATCTCACTCTGGGAATGGATATCCCCCAGTACACAATTACATTTTTTTTATGACCATTTATTATACAACATGCCCTTTACAGGAAAAGGATACAAGGTGGGAGGAGGTGGAATATACAGGACTAGTTATAGACAGATGGTGGTTCTTCAGCGGTTGTTGGAGTCCAGGTCTTGGGAAATGACCATTTATTATACAACATGCCCTTTACAGGAAAAGGATACAAGGTGGGAGGAGGTGGAATATACAGGACTAGTTATAGACAGATGGTGGTTCTTCAGCGGTTGTTGGAGTCCAGGTCTTGGGGTTGTAAGGTGGTGTGGAGGTCTTGGGGTTGGGTGGGTCCGCGGCCAGCCACCAGGTGGTCACAATTCCATCTTCGTGCCAGCGATATTTATATACAGGGTGTTCCAAAAGTCACTGTGCACCACTTTGCTGTGTTTGAAGCGTAATAGTTCAGTTGCGATTCGCAGGCCTCCAAAGTGGTGCACAGTGACTTTTGGAACACCCCGTACTTAAGAAACTAAGTGATATTGCACATGATGCTCCCAGTCAGCAATTAGTAAGACAGTTGGAATTCTCAGCCCAGCCGAGCGCACCAATGCAATGCGCATGCGCAATCAAAAGATGCATTTTACAAAACCAGACGTCTAGCCTAGGACTAGCTATTTCTTTCTGAGCCCTTGCGTCAGGAGGTTACAATCTGGCTCTCCACAGCACTCAACACTATAGCAGGGGTCGGGAACCTGTGGCTCATGAGCCAAGTTTGGCTCACGAATCGAAAAGTTTGGCTCATTGAGTCATGGCTGAAAATCATGGTTGTTCCTTATTTTTCTCATGTATCGAAGAATGCATATGTTTGTTGTCAACTTCATGAAAAAATTCTGATATTCTAAGAATCTTTCGCTCACAAGCACTTAGCTCAATCTTAATATGGTTCAAATGGTCATAAAGGGTTCCGACCCCTACTATAGCAGTATCCTTTCGAATAAACGAACGCACTCAGCTCTATGTATTGGCTTTTCAACAACTCTGCATCGCTTTGATTGGCTTATATGTACATATAAGTTTTTCTTCATTAACTGGGTCTTTCTTTTCTTTCATTGTAGTTTGACAGAGAAGAATGTGGCGAAGTAGTGGCTGTAGATGTATTGGGCGTCACAATACAGTACTTGGTGATACTCGCGGGAGTTTCATACCAATATTTTCGATCACAAGCCACTTTGAATATCCATGGCCAATATGTTATAGGACGACAATTTGATATTTTCTCACGGCCTGATTTACCCCTAGCTGGCCTCGGTGCCACTTTCTTGCCCATATATTAATCATTTACCATTTTATTTCTCCGGCTTGTATGTATTTACGCTTCCTCATATTGCCGGACAAAACAGATGAGATGGGGGAAAACAACGAAACTCGAACTATTCTTCCGTTCAATCCAGCATTTATCTCAGTCCATAATGGCCAGCCCCGGGGGAGACCATTTTGTTTCGCCCCTCTCTGAAACTACCTGTTTTCAAGGGTCAAGTTATGGCAGGAATGAATCTTCAGTGACGGAAAGTGGGTGTGCATGGCCCCTCGAAATGGGACATGCCATGATCGTACGTGCTGCATTTTGAGTCGAACGGCTACGCAGAGTCGAACGGATGCTTTCTATGACTCGAACGCGGCGGAATTTCTCCCTTTCATTCCGTAATCTGTACAGCCAGCCTCAGTTAACCTAGTGACTAATGTTTGCCGGATCTGTTCGCACATTCTGTCACTCATATTTGTTTCCGTAAGGGAAAATCAAACATACGAAGAATCAAAGGATTTTTTTTTTTCATGGAATATGAGTATGGGTTCGAAACACGAACACAACTAAGTGGGGCATAACATTCTAATAGAATAAAATTCAATGAGAAGTGAAAAAGCGAAAACAAAAACTAAAAGAGTGACCAGCAAATGTCCGATCAAAATACACAAAGGAAGGTGGGCTTTACTTGGCTGGATCATATGGATTATCATCATCAGAATCAGAAATTTATTGAGATCGCCCTTACGAAAAATCCCCCTTTAGTCCACCGGGGGAATATCCAAATACTCGGGGTGATCCACATGTGGACTGACAGTTAGCCATGTGTGGACTGACGTGGACAAGTCCCCGTGTGGACTTGTCCACATGGGGACTATTGTGGACATAAGAATATCCCCATGTGGACTCTATGGGGATCCTCTTAATCCAGCTCATGACCTTGATAATGAACAAGAATTCATTGTAGTATTAACATGAAGCACGAAAGGTGTGCTCAGGTCAGTCGCTGAGCGAGGAACCGGTGCATGTTTATTGCTCATTGCAATAAACATGGCTCCAAACGGCAGTAGTACAATAGACCTCATTTTCATAAATAGACCGCGTTGCAATGAAAAGTCTAAAAATTCACCTTAACCCAATCCGAAAGCACCAAAAAGTCCTATCTGAGTGGATTTTGTGGAGACAGCAAGCCCGAGACCACAAACACACATACAAGTAAGCTGAAAAGAAAATGAAACGTAAAATCGATATAACCTTGCTTGGCAATGGCCCAGATCTCTCACAGTTGACTCAGGCGATAAAGGATAAAGATCTAGAGCAAGGCTTCCCAACCAATTTCACGCGCAACTCCAAAAATCACGATCATGCCATTCAGGATCCCAAGCACTGGTCAAACAGTCTCCCCACCTATGCACTAAAATCGCAAAGAAAAACACAACTTGGCACATATTTGCCGGTTCGCGACCCCTGGGTTGGGAAGCCCTGATCTAGAGATTGCCAACAGCATGATAACGACCTATATTTTTGACTCAGTGCCACTGCTTTACCCTAAGAATCTGAGACATAAGAAATGGTTCGATGCGGAGTGCCGGGAGAAGAAGGCTGAAGCCATACTTCACCTCAAAAAGGCAAAAATGGGCTTGACAAACCCGGCCCAATACACGGCAGCTAGAGAAAGATACAAAAAAGTTATAAAAGCAAAGAAAACCCAATAAGAAGAATGTTAACTCCTCAATGACAATCTTACGGAAACAAGTAACCCCCCCTCCATTGTCATTATTTAAATAACTAGGTGGGAATCCCATTTCCCTAAGCTTCACAACCTCACAGGGAAAGCAGACGATTTCTCAAGAATCACCGCTCCGCTGAGAGACCAAGACAAATGTGAGTGGTTCAACTGCCCTTTCAATGAAAATGAGGTAGCGTCAGCTATACTATCTGCCTGAGATAAGAAAGCCTCAGGAATCAATCAAATGAACACATAAAAGGGTCATTCCCTATCCTCCTCCACACCTGGAAAGACCTATTTAACTTATGCTTCGATAAAAGCACCATACAACTCAACTGGAGGATTTCTACCCTCAAGGTATTGTTTAAAGGCACAGGCCCAACCACAGACCCAGACCACTATCGCGGAATCGCACTTTTGCAATGTCCACTCAAAATTCTTCCGAAGATCATCTCTGCCCGTCTCACGCTATACATAGGTCACCTCTTCCCAGAAGAGCAATTTGGCTTCAGGAAAGGAAGAAACACGGAGCAAGCCATAAAACAACTAGTGAAGACTATCAAAGAAGAAATCGATATACCCAAGGGAAGAATGTACCCAACAAACAGAGTAGCGTAGTGGGAACGTGCCCCTAGAGCAGGGGTGTGCAGTGGGCCGCATGGAAATGTCTGAGCTTCACGCGGGTCATAGAATGCAAAAGCAAAAGCTTCCCTCTTTTGCCCTCAGGGCATATGAAGAGGGCATATGAAGGTCGCGACGATTGGCCGATGACCCTTATCTCCACCCCTAGGAAATTCCCTAAGGAAATTCCAACGCCCGAAAATGGCCTTTGACATCGAGAACTTCCTTCCTCGGGACATTTGTAGCACCGCCCGCGTGAAGAATAATTAGGGAAAGCAGGTAAAATGACTCAGTCTATTTCTGGTTACTAAGGGAGGAGGAAAGTTGTGGTAGGCCTTGGGTCCGCAACGTAACTTTTTCATCTCTCATCCCATTATGCGTTTCCGGGCCGCAAGAAGTAGGTCCACGGGCCACATGCGGCCCGTGGGCCGCGGGTTGCACATCCCTGCCATAGAGTCAATTCAGCGTCATCGACGTTGAAGGTCCAAGTCCAACGTTGTGTAGATATTGTAGCAGTGCTAAGGCTTTATGATGCCTTCTTAAATCCTTCTTAAATGCAGACCTGGCTGCAGCTTTCAGATCTAAAGGTACAACTATGCAGTTCATATTCTACGCAGACGACGTTGTTGTTTTCTCCAGCAAACCAGAACATTATCAAGATGCTCTAAACATCTTGAGTCACTGGACTTCCGAGAATGACGTGTCTGTCAGCACAGCAAAGACGAAGATTCAGGCGAGGCGGGAAGCTCTCCAAGTTTCACAAATTCACATATAACGGAGAGACCATAGAGATAGCCCCATCTTACACAGGCATGAAACTCCAACCTACTCAAACCATCAGCGCGCACATCGAGAGAAAAAACGTTTACGGTTTATATTGTATCGAAATCACGCACAAGCAGAGCAGAAATTGAAACTTCCATCGAACACTTTGAGTGCGAAGAGGCGCACCCGGTCCGAGGATAAAAGTGGTGGTAGACGACTTTCTTCCCTCGCACAACTTCTGAACAAAAGTGCATCTAGCACACCAAGCGAATTTCATATTTATGTATAACATATCTTGTGTCTTTTCCATTCATACGTATATACTTGTATATAAACTGGCAATGCAAATTTCGATAACCGAAAAGCTCTCTACTTGAGGCAAAGGAGCCTAAAAACAAGCTAGCTCTTGCAAGCAGGCACCCGCTCATGCGCAATGCAGATGACGAGGCCGGCCTCCCTTCTCTCGTATACTGCCGTATTGCTAGTGCTACGGGATGCCTCAATGCATCGTCTTTGAGCCAGAGGAGGCCAACAGGCTCTGGGCTTCCATATGCGATTCTGGGCAAAAGTAAATTGTCAGAGATCGGACTTTCGCTCGTTTTGTGTCAATTTAGCGTGAATCCAATGACGACCAGAGATTTCTGTCAGTTATTTGCTTTCCTAATGGATATATTCAATAGTATGGGGAAAGGCCTCCCTTGCCTCTGAGAAGCCGCCACTGGAATCAAAAGTATTTATAAATGTGAGAGAGAGAATCCGGATCGTGCCCTCAAGTGCATGGAGATGCAGTAAACATAAGCCACGTTGACAATGATAAGTGCAACAGTCAGCCGCATATGCACGAGCGATATCTCTATTAATTTCTTGAATGGACTAGAGCAGGTTCAAGGAGTTTCTGGATCCATATCTAAGCAGTCGAAGCCAGAGAGTTAGGCAGAACTATCTCGTGGTGGAGCCCATGGCTAGGTTGCATAACCTCACCTACTCGTCACGTGGTATGTGATTATGCGAATCACATCAAAATGAAGACTCGATACAAATATAGACGGAACGGAACTTCACCCTTCCAGCTGGGAACGGCCGGATAGAAGGTGTCATCCCGACGGTACATGGAATCCTCGGGCGCGTCTTTTTCGGAAAGGCCACCGGACCCCAGATCCGTCGAGCGCTTCTCGCCCTCTCCCCCCCCCCCCCCCTCCCCCTTGCAACCAGGCGCCGGAGCAGGGCTCTAAAAAGGAGGATGTCGAAACGGCGGTGTAGCGGCTGCTTCGACGGGGTCATTCGTTTCGGATTAGGAATTCCAGACGACGAAGTTCGGCGTTCCGTCCTGTCGCTGACTCGGACATTCTGGAAGCGAGTCATGCTTAGCACTTGTGACTCGGGTGTTTATTAAAGGTCTTTATCATTTCCACCAGGGAGGGGCTGATAAATAGTTGTGACAAAATAAATACGATGACTTTCCTCATTTGGAAGCTCTTCAGCTCATCTAACTGCATGCAAAAGCACTTCGAGATTGAGAAATGGGAGATTTCAAGAGTGTTCTCGCTCTGTCTCGATTTTTTTCTGTCGCAGAATCCTTTTTGCACGATCGCGGCAGATTTTGAAGGCCTGTTTATAATATGGCATATTAGGGAAACACCGCTAAACTTATATCCTTGAACCACCCAAGAAATGCAAAATAGTGCCATAATAAAGAGCCTGTTCCAAGATATTATTTACTCAATTTTTTTGTGACTCAATTAACTCCCCCCCCCTAGCAACATAATCCCGGAGTTCAGCAGAAAACGAGGATATGAAGAACTCAGCAAGCCCGATGGCATCGGGATGTTCGTTTCTTCCTCACTCGTTCAAATGAAGAGGGTCACCAAGGATACTCGTGGGCTCATTCCCACGAATCCACTCCGAAAGACCAATTCTATTCCAAACGATGCTCCGATGATAGTTGATATTTTCCAGCGCCACATGCCATCGGGCAAGCGAGACCCGAGCAAAAACGAGGCGGTGGGACGGACTCATCCATCAGAACGGCCGGAAGCCTTGAGGTCCGAATGTGGCAAGGGCAATCAAGGACCGAGCACCAAGGACCCCGATGAGCGCAGCACGTGGACCGTGCCGAAGGGACGGAGCTCGTCGGTTGACTTTTCTAAAAAGCAAGATGGATGTTCGATTACGCCATATCCTCGGTGATTGTAGGTTGTGCGTGCAGCAAATAAATGTCTGATTACGCAGCAGGAAACTTCCTTTTATTTATATCAAAAGGTTGTTATTGTACACAGGCGATTTAATAAAGAAATCTATTAATAAATTTTATACATTCCATCGCACCCCTTTTCATCAACCGCTTGTTCACATTTGGCCCCTCGGGGCGGATTTGTGTTAAGAGACGTTGATCAATCTGAAACGAGTCGAGTGCCATGTCACGCAGTCGAGACCCTGCCTTTTCTTGGTTACGTGCAGCCTATCCTGCGAACTTGGGAATTTCTTCTTTATTTTTGTACCGATTCGTGGCGGCTGCGTGCTGAGAACCGTTCTCGATAACGGCCTCCAGTGCGTCAAGCAGCTTTACCCGAGATGTATCTCTCTGTGGTGAGTCACTTCGAGGAATGATACTCATCGACGACGGTACTTACTCCTTTAGCTGCTGATATATATATATATATATTTTTTTTTTTTTTGTTTTTTGTTTTGAGGTGGAATCCCCTATGCGAGCGTATTTCAGGCTTTTCTGTTTCAACAAAGTTGATATTGATTTGAATTGCGCTCATTCCCCTTAAAAGTGAAGTAATTAAATTAAATAAAATTAGTGAAAGTAATGAATTGACGTCAGATGCACGCTTGATTGAATAATTAGCTAACACTGCACTTGCACTAAGGACGGCACATCCTTGAAGTGGCGGACGTATATACAGTATACGTCCATAGCAGTGGAAGGGTTGAGCACGAGTTTCGCGATTCTACGGGCCGATGGCTTCGAAATCCAGAGACCTGGAAGGCATTCGCACAATGCGAAATATTACCCCGGACATAACGAGGACGGATGAAGGCTGCTATCGATGATCGATGAGCCGACCTCAGCCGACATTTCAAGGGCACGACGTTGCCGACCGGGTGAAGAGATGCCTCCGACTTTTGTTATGAGCTTTCTCGCAACCAGCCACTTCAGAATTGCGCTTTTCGGTTCCGAGCTAAACGGTGCTTCCGAAGAAGTTATGATCGTCCACGAAGTTACCAGCTTCTGTTAGCCTTGATGAGACTAGTGGATGGGTGATATTCAAGGTTTTTCCTCGTCTCCCTCTCAACAACAGGCCCACGCATTCCACGTCCAGCTCCAAGGATTCTCTCTTGCATGCGTCTATACACTCAGTCCTCAGTGCCGTCACCCGATCTTGTGGACTTCGCTGTATAAGCCGAAACATATCCGGAAGATGCGTCGCACCCAAGCTACAGTAGGAGGGCATAAGAGCAACGAAAAAAAAAAAAAAACAATCCAACCTATCCCAGGTAGAGATACCAGGGGCACTACTGTTTTGGTTCTCATTGATGAGATAAGCACCATAGTTTACTCGAAACGAGATCGGGCTGACACGTTGGACATAATTTGACACGACTTTTTCATGCAACTTTCCTCAAAACCTTTGATGTGCTTTCCCAAGACTTTCCAACATGATGTAACTAATGTTTCCCATGTGGTCACTATGCTTCAATTGAAGGTGATTCACAAACCTGCCACCCAAAACCCAGACTCATTGACTCTTTGCCCATCGAAGTCAGAGCCTGTGTGACAAGGTTCTGTACAGTGAAGGTGGGAATGGAAATGAAATGAACTCTATGCAGAACATCATAATATTTGCTTCTTTTCTGCAAAAAAAACTTACATGCACTGTCATGAACAAGAGACACAGATTGAAACCATCAATTGGATATCACTGGCGCAACTGCAGCGTTTCACACCACAGGAGGAACATGAAAAAAATACTTAAAAAAAAGTCTGCAAAATCTTAAGTGCAAATTGTTTGAATCCTTGACTCTTGTGGAAATTCTCCACATTCATCTGAAGTCCTAAAATTTCATTTCCAGCAGAGGCAAATTATACAGGGAAAGGAGCCCAGGAAAAAACTGGGAATTCAAAATTATGCACAGTATCACATGGAAAGTATTTATGACTATATAATGGAAGGATAGCCCTGGCTGCAGGAAACCTGCAGCCTTTTGCACTTGCAACTTGATTTTGCACTATGAATGGCAAGATGTGAGATTTCTGCAGTCAATAGCTCATGTTCAGGACCAGTGTTCTCAAAATTACTCCTTAGGCATGATGCAGTACATTTGGCCAACATCCTCAGTCACCAAAGGTGCAAAAAAGCCCAACTCTATCCAGAAAAATTCATCAATACATATAAAAACAGAATCAAATCTGCAAGAAAATTGCTTTCCATGAAAATAAATATGGGAGAAATGAAAAATATTTTTTTTTTCAGACCATCATACTGGGAAAAGAGACTGCTGCCAGACCATCATAAGGCCTACTAGAACCAATATCACAATCTCAATTAGTCTAGGTGGAAGTTGCTGTTCAGTCAATCATCAGATGGAAACAGAAAAAAATAGCAGAAACCTATCACAATTGAAAGAAAAACCATTATAAGGAGAGAAAGAAGGGAATATCTCTTGATTGCAAGGAAGGGTATTTTTTATAACAACACCTGAGCAGAATCATCGTCACGGGACAGCAAGTTTCCTCGGACTCAAGAATGACTTGGCGCAGAGATGTGAGGCAAAAAAGGCACATTTTCACAACCGGGAAATCACAGCATCCTCTGTGAGACACTTGACTTCATCACTAGCCCTTGCATGGATGCCATATACCAATTTGACTCCATTATTACTCCTAGATAATTTGGCTGGTTGAAATAGCAGAGAGTGCTTTCTCAGGGAACACCATGTCATGAAAGCTTTGACTGCTGACAACACCTATACCAGAAGAATTTCATGAAATACAGAAAATCAAGGGAGAGGAACTTGGGGAAAAGATAAAGAAAAAAACTAATGGACTGAGATGTGGTTGTGGGATCACAGAAGGATGCTGCGGACAGCTGCGTCGAGAGCAGGATCAGGTTCCCCGTTGCATGTGGGAGTGGGGGCAGCTTCCACTTTGTGGTTGCGTGCCAACCCATTCAATATGGGTAGGGACTCATAGTGGTCAACCCCACCCTTGTTACTCCGTGATACTTTGGGGTTCACTAGGGGCAAGTCACTCTTAAGCACATCACTCATCACCACCGAGCACGGTTTGATGACCGGCTGGGGCGAGGTTGCCAGATTTGCTTCGCTCTCTAATGATGTTCTCAAGTGGGGGAGATCAAGGTCCCAGTGATCAGGAGGTAGGGGCAGAGACAGAGCTGGCCAGAGGAAAGAAAAAAGATTTTCAAGGTGTCTAAAGACAGAACTAATAGCTCTTAAAAAATTTAACAGCAATTAGACAGAAACATTTGAAATCAATCAATGTCTTAAAGAGACACTGTATCTAAACTCAGAAGCATCTAAATGAGGAGGAAACATTCCAAGTATCCACCAATCAAAGAAAATAATTCAAGGCCTCAACTAAATGGAACACTGGGCAATGAGTGGTAAGAAACGTTAATCATTGCCGCTCGTAATTTCAGCTGCATTCTCTCTATTATACTTCATGAGAGTCCTTTTAAGAAAATCTTGATATTGAGTAATCAGCTCAATTTCATGCACTCAATGCAATCAATCACAAGACATGACCTGAAACAGTAGCTGTACAAAATTTTTTTATATTAGAAAGGTGCTAAAAAGTCCCATTTGTAGGGAAGATGATAAGTGACTCACATTCTCCTCTTTTGACCAGCTCTCGATCTTGTAACAGCCGTGTCTTCTCCTCAGAGTAAAAGGTACGTTCTAACATCACCTGCTCTGCTGATGGCACTTCCCTCTATAGAACCGGATGAAAATAATTAAATGACTACTACAAAAACTGGTCATCAAACCAATATAAAGAGGAACATGATTTTAAAATTCCCATAAACAGAGCACTGGAGTAAACAAAGAGCTTCATTCTAGCAGCTTTCATTGCTTCATCTCTTTCTTCCATCTCAGTCAGTTCCTAATTATGGGAAGTTGGTTTCCTGCACTTATTAAATATTACAACTCATAACTCATTACAAAAAAATAGGATATTAATTATAGCAACTCTTCAGATACCTGCTTCCACATTTATCTCAGATACCAGACAAAATGTTGGCCTTTCATAACTACCACCATGTTGACTTCCCTGATGCCAGGCCGATGAAAAACAGAAATTTTCCTGCAAGTTCAGAGACTAAAATGTATGCAGGATGCCATGAATTGGTCTTAAATGACTGCTTCCCCCAGTTTAGAGGGGATACTCTATTTCCCTGGCAAAGATACTGGTGCATCTTCATTAAATCTCTGGCCCAAGTGCAGCAATCATGGCAATGGAATTCAACTTGTCATGAGTCTTATTCCCATCTAATTTTCCTTTGCACCCTTACACAGCTCACATTAGGAAAAATGTAGCCAATCTTTCTGATCAGTTCTATCTATATAAACAACCCAAAAAACATTACTTTGTATTGTAACATTACAGTAGTCAAAATAAAAAAGTGAGCAAAATCACACAAGAACACAAATGAAGTTTTCAAATTATGTACCTGATGCCAACTAAACTGAGCTGAGAGGATTTTTTAAATGGAAGATCAAATAGAAACTAGCAAATATGATTTCTGAAAAGGAAAGACTGGTTACAGTAAAATTGCATTCATTCTGCTTTCAGTTTTCCTTATTATTTGAATTTTGGGAAATGTTTTCCTCTTAACCCCCCCGCAATATTTGAGTCTGTCTCAGTAAGAATCTCAGTCACTGAGTGACTTACCATGCTGTCCTTGAGGAGAAGGTATTGGTACTTGTTCAACATATACCGCATCTTGTTCATCAGGTACTGACATCGATCCTCAAAGCCATCTTTCTCAAGCTGAAGCATTTCAGAGCTGGGGAGGGGCTCATAGAAGACATGGTAAGGCATGAGTCGCTTCACCATGTCCTCCTTAGATCGCCAGGGTGTTTTACAGTCAGGGTTGTGAGCAGCAACCTCATCTGTCTTTAGCTGGCTCTCAAATCTGAAGAAAAAAAAAACAGATGCAATTTAGAATGTGCAACAAACAATTTTTTTGATGCCATGAAGAAAACCTGGATGAAACTTTAATCAATAAAATCTTGACATACATACTTTCTTGTACCACAATGCATTTGATTGTACATTAGACATCCTTGGTTGGGTATACTTTCCAAGGAGAAGAGAAGAGAAGAAGAACAATATTTAAATGCATGGCTTTCACTCACAGAAGTTGGCGTTCCTTGAGTGCCATAGAAACAGCTGGGCTTGAGACAGACTCTGTTTGAGTAGTCACCACAGGAGAGGAGGTGGCAACTACAGGAGAGAGGAGAATGGCAGGGATCTGCCGGGCCACACCAGAGATGATCATCTGCTGAGCCTGAGCATGGGCTGGAGTCGAAGTACTGATACTTCTTGTGCCCTGGCATGGGGTTTGTGCTTGTGGTTGAACTTGTGCCTGACACTGGGACTGCAGATGAGGGGAAAGCAGCATCCCACTTTGATCCTTGGACCCATTCCCTGTCACCTGCACCTGTACTTGAACCTAGGAATTGTATTCATGTATTTATAAGGCAGTGCTAATTAAAGGCATCAGGGAGAATTTGGATTTTTGAGGCATGACAATTCAAAAGACATAAATTTTCCTTACACAACCTACATCAACTCATCATGTCACAAGTCTCTCAAGTTGGTAAATGCAACTCAACTGAATATTTTTATTTGTCATCATTTAAAAGACCTCCATCCTGGTCATGAATGGACAAGAACAAGGAATGCTTATTTGACATGACTACACAGCTTTCCTCCCCTCTACCTTCTAGATTCAGTAGCCCATGAGGACAATAAAGATTAGAGAGAGTAAGGGATGGAAAAGGACCTGAGTAGTCAGAGTTGTTGTGCCTGACGATTGTGCCAAGTTGTAGATGGTAGCACCAGGGGCAGCAGTCGAGGCAGAGGTCGCAGGAGGTGAGGTTGCTGGGGAGGGAGCTGGTGCAATCTTCTGCAAAAGGGTTACCTTTGCAGTTTCACCCATCACAGATGCTGGTCCAGACCCAATCGACTGACCCACCTTCCCAGTGGATTGCTTCTGTTGTGGTGTGAGGGCAATGATCTGTGGACCCACTTGGTGCAAGTACCTCACAGGTGCAGAATTTGTACTGACTGATACCTAAGATAGCACAAGAATGTATTGGTGAAATACTCAATCAGAATTCTGGATGCTCCAAACACTCAATAGCTCTAGGATGCAGATGACATGAAGACTACACCACAACAACTGAAACACTCAAACATGGGAGGAAACCACTGGAAGTACTGAAGGACAAATCAACCAAATAGTATCTGTGAAATCAACAATACACCACCAAGAAGAGGGAAGATGCACAATGAATGTACTGCATATATGATTTACAGCAATTTTTTCTTGTAAATTTTCATATAAGTCAGCCCAAAGACACAACTGCAAGTTTCTACTTTCCTAAAGTTTCTAGGCCTTGCAAATCACTCACAAGGAAGCAAGAGTGAATTTCCAGAGAAAATGAAAGTAAAGAGAATTGAGTACTCAGTGGACTTACACAGGGCTGCTTGAGTAAGTTAGCCAAATGCTTATTGGCTGTAATGTTGGAAGGGGTGGGCAGAGAGCTTCGACTAGAGCCTTTGTTCGGCGGGCTTACAGACTCCTCACACGATGGCTACCAGGTCAAGCAAAATGAAAAATAAAAAAAGGGAAGGAAAAAATCCTCCAATCATGCATGAAACAGCCAACTATCCAACCAAGAAATAAAACGAAATTTATGTTTCATTCATCTACATAAGAAAAACAAAGCAGATTCAGTGGAGGAATACATGCGCAAAATGCCCAAGAATTTAAGGGAAATCAACAATAAATAATTTTCCACACACCATCAGCAATTGCATTCTGGATCACAAAAACTTGCAATACAATTAGTACATGATGAGATAAATACACCTAAAATTGAACACTGGTTACAAGGGGACTTTAAGTTTCATGAAGGATTCTTTGAATCAAGAAGGACATGATGGAGCATCTGACTTCTGGAAGTTGGGTACAGATACAAGTACTAACAAGAGAGAATGAGTGAGGCAAAGGAAGAAAGATATCTTGGGAGGTGAAGTGTCATCAAGGTCAAAACAGGTTAAATGATGGATTGGATTGCAAGAGGGAGACGTAAGTAATGATGAAAAAATTAAATGCTCTTCCAGCAAGTGATTTAAAGGTGTTGAGAAAATCATTTCAGCTTCCATCATTGATGAAGTACCATTTGCACTAAAAAAAAAAACCTAGAGATGGCAATGATGAGCAACAGTATGTGGCATTGGTACTCAGAGAAACTAGCTCAATCACTTCATCATATTCTATTGGTTTGATTGACCTGACTAAAAACACTAAGTTTCTTGAGGTGGATGATACTGCCAGTTAAATTCATTGTAGGAATGAAAGATCTCTAAGCTTGAAACTCTTCAGTACCTTCACAAATATACTATGAAAAGAACACTATGCAAACCTGCAGAATGGATTTGGATGAGTCATTTACTTGGGAAAGCGTGGCTCAGTCCCACGATGAGCTAATACATTAGTAAAGTTGAAGATGATTGCACTCACCAGAGCAACACCTTGAGCTTGAGGTCTGGGTATGGTGGGGATGGCCCATGAAACCTTGGAATCCCGAGGGTCCACAGGTCGGCCCTGGGCTAAGATGCGATTCTGTGCTGCAATCAGCTTCTCCAGCAACTGCTTCTGCATAGGACTCAAGCTCTTTTCCTGCTGTAACTTCAAGATTTGCGACTGCACAGCACGCAAGTTCTACAAGCACAAGACACCAAGATTCTGTGTTTTGGCAAAATAAGATCCAAGACTTTGACAGTTTTATTCCTCAGGCCAGATGTGAAATTGTTTTGATAGATGAGCAGAAAAAAATAATGCAACTTGAAGTCCTATAGGGTATTCCAAAAGTCACAATGCATTTCTAAAAAATCATAGCTTCCTTAATATTCATTGCATACAAATAATATCCTTAAATTATCAATATTTTTACAGAATCAAGAAAAACATTTACACTGTTCTGTGAGTTTCGGATCTGATAGAATTTAGTAGAGCAGGAACAAAGAAAAGGAGGATTCACAGAAGAGAATTTTAAACAAAATTGAAAATTTGTAATCTAACAATTCTACAGTTGAAATTGTTAAGCATAAAATGACAAACATAGCACAATATGGCCAATAAATCGATTTAAACATTTCATATTATTTAAATTTCAACCTGGAATGAAAACAACTGACATAAATTGAGAATTTCTCTTGGACTTTCCTGATATTGAAAAAAAAAAAATAAAAGTTTTTTAAAGCCTGAATGTTGATTTTCACTGAGTTAATGTAAAAAAAAAAACTAAATAAGATACATATTTAATACCTAGTCTGGACAGACCAGAGACTATATTATTTGCTTATGGGACTTCACTACTTTACAGTCCATTCTTACTAATGGGAGGGGGGTCATTGACAAAGAACTGATGAAGAGGTCTTTGTTCCTTGAAATTCTTATGATTGGCCTTATGAGTAATTACATACTAAATGGAAACAAAGTCTTTCAATGGATTGTTGAAATCCCTAGTCCATTGATACGGCAGAGATATGTTTACCAAGATTCATGTTAAGAGATGGGAATTTCATTTTGAAAATTTCCAATGTCAATGTTTGCATGGAACATCTCCAGTGTGTGGTCAGAAATGCAATTAAACCATGAATGAACAGACATCTCCAGGTCTGCAGTAGCAATCTTGAATTTACTTTCATGCTGTTTGATAAACTTAAATTCAACAGTTATTCTGACTAGCTCAAAAGAAGAATTATAGTCCTATAGAGTGGTTGGAAAAATAAACTCATAAACTTTGTATAAAAAGACAACTTGTGCACTGGGGACCTGTACCAATTTCCTTCTAAATCACTGTTTTCTAAATCAAAGGACAAATCACCATTAAATAATCCTTTTTATACTCAGAGTAACACTAGCTATTTTGATCAGTAGGATGATTTGCATAAATAAAAAAAAATGCCCAAAACCATATGGTGGTATTTCCAATTACATCTATTGATGCTATTGGATAGATATCAATTAAAAAAATTAAAATAATTTCATGAGCTTTACTCAATCAGGGCACAAAGTCAAGAGTTACAAACCAAAAACTAATTGTACACTTGGGCATACTTTTCAAACTTTATTTGAATGAAAATCTCTTTTAAGAGTAGTGGCACTATCCATGAAACACCAACAAGGGGGAGGTGAGCACTTCACACTGTTTTCAGATTAAATTGACACTTGCTACAAAGCATGGTTGTTGGATGGTCAGTGGAAATTGCCCTTTTGGGATGACCATTGAGGAGAATATATTCTTCAATTCTCTAGCCAACAAAATAAAATAAAGAAAACCATGGAAGGAAATTCTCCAATTCTTATGAGGTTATTCTTCTGATGTAAAATGGTGTGCTATCTTCAAACATCACTGCATGTCATCAAATATTACCTATTCGAAGACAATTGGAATTTGCTTGCCCCTTAGCAGCTCTGCAAATCATGACCTCTTACAGCAAATCAGATGACTTACAGCAATTTATCATCTGAAAACATCAGGGTGGGATGCATGAACGCCTTTTGTGTCCTAGTTTTCAGCCCTTCTCAGCATAAGAAGTCACAAGATCAATGCTGTAAAACACCTTTGACCTCACAGGGAAAGAACCAATTACTGCAGATACAGGAGTGATTCAGAAAAAATTTGGTCAGCTGCAGGTCAGCTGGCTATCTACTCTGCCTCCAGGGGTACTGGGTGGCCTCCATTATTCCCTTTTTCTTGTCCTCTAAGAAAAACCTTGGTTCTTTGCACTCATTTCTTAGATTCTCAATAATATTCCTTGTTAATTTATTTTATTTGTTGACTCTTCTGTATGCCATCACAAACTCATATGTCCTTGACAAAAATAATAACTCAATAGGAGAAGCAATTCATTGCATGTGAAATTCTCATAGTGGCAAGTATCAAGTCCCAAGCCTTGTACACAAGGGAGAAATAACCAAAACCATCTTGCTATCAAGCTCTACATAGTAATGAGATTGGCCCAAACTGAATTTGCACTGACCATTAGCTAGAGATTCAAACCCAGGCAACCATGCAGCAGTCCACAGATCATGAATGAGATCCACTAAGGATTCTACTAATACTTAACCTTCCATCTGTAATACGTCCTGCCTGCTCTTGGAAGTGCTCCTGGTGCTCCTTAATCTGAAAACAGTGAATGTTTCCCATATGCTAAAGTGGACTCCTTCTTGGGAGTCCATGCAACTCCTGGGGAAGACTTGCTAGGGCAGTAACTTAGGCACAATTTAACCTTAGTTGTGGGAACATTGCCTCTTTGAACAGCCAGATGGCTAGTTTGCAACTCATTCCTTTCACTGCACAGTTTTGACTTATAACTCTCAACATTGTCATTTGATTGAGTCATGCCCACAGGCATGTTCATCTTGATTATCAAGATCTACATAATTGCACCCATAATGCCAGTGGATGCAATCTGACTTTTTCATCTTCCAATAATATTTAAGTAAATAAATAAAATTATACACCAGAAAAAATATCCATCTCAAGAGAAGAACAATCCTGATGCCATGGAATATTATAACAGTTTATCTGCTAATGTGGTTATAGACACAGACATGCAGATGGATAACGAAAGTGCAATTTTCTGTGGTAGACAAGGCATTTTTTTCATATGTGTTATGTTTAACTACCATTTGCAAGTTTTCAGCTTACCCTGCTCCAGCATGAACTAGGAATATGTAAAAATTCATTTGCACACATTGAGTATTAACCCTTTGTGGTCCACTGGCGGATGTAGTCCAACAATCTCCATAGCATTAGAAATAAAATGGACTGCAAAGGGTTAAAGGAGATATTACATTTTCAGAAGTATGCATATGATTATTGCAATACTCAGCATATATAAGGGTAGGAATAATGTGCTTTCAAGGGTACTATAAGAGGCATTAAGTGACCAATCTTAGAAGCAGTGACTGAGGACCTGAGCAAGCATGCATAACAAACAAAAGCCAGAAGCTTAGTGCAGAAAAGCAGACTTGCCTGCTGATGTTCTTCACTAAGTTGGATTGCTTGGACCCGCTGACCAGGTTGAAGCACAAGCTGCCCTCCTGAATGTACGACGACACCAGAAGCAGGCTGACCATTACTCACGCTCACCGAGGAACTTGGAGACGTGGTCTGGATTAGTACCGGCTGCTGGTAAGGATTGGGAGAAGCTTCTGTGAAGTGTGGATTGCGAGGCAAAGCAATAGATGGAGACAATTTCAGAGTGTGTGCAGGAAAAGAGGAAGAAGCAGTGAATTTGCGGCTGCAAGGAAGGAGTGCTCCATCTGGCTGGACAACCACATTGGGAGAGGCATGCTGCTTCAGAGTCACCGGGTTAGTCACAGGGGAAGTGAGGGTGTTAGCAAGAAAAGGTTGGATGTGCAAAGTTTGGCTTACTTGTGGCTGTGCAGCCATCAGGGTCACTGCAGGCTCTGGTGCCTGTGTTTCCCCACTGCTGGCTGGACATATGGGCCGTTTTTTCTTTGCACTAGGATACGTGGTATTGTTCTTTTTCTGAAAAATGTGGTTCATTGTGGGCTCTGTTCTGGATGAACTTGAGGCTATCACAGTTGAATTGGAGATCACAGCCCTGCTGGAGCCTGCATTACTTGTGGTCGAGATGGCAATGTATGTTGGACAATTCCCTTTCCCAGGATTCTGAGATAATAGCACTGCATTGCCTGGAGTCTGAGCTGCCAGGGAGGGCATATTTTGTACTGAGACACCTGGTCTTGAAGAGGCTTGGATTGATGCTGCCTGGATACCGGGATTCTGGCTCTGGACCACACTGTCACTGCATGTAAACGGCACCAAACACTGCTGAGAGGGAAACGGTGTTGAGAAAATCACTTTCCCAGCCGAGGATAGGGAGACGCTTGCACCAGAGTTCTGATTGAGGATTGGTGTGGATGTCAAAGAGGGTAAGTGGTTGGTTCCAACCATTTCAGCATTCTACAAAAAATATAAAGAAATTGAGAATAAATGACAGCCAAACATCGAGCCTTTAACTAGTGCAAACTCACCACATGAGAATGTGGACCTGGAGGTTTGGCTAGACTAGCATGTTGGGAAGGATCTAGAGAACCAGGGATTAAAGAATCAGAGCGGAACACTTCTGGGCCACTTGCAGGTGGCATTAGGTCCTCAAGGAAGTCATCATCTCCAATTCCTGCTTCCCTCACGGCTTGCATCAATAGTTCATCTGGATTCAGCAGACTGGATGGCTTTGGACCTTCTACCTTCTTCTTTTTCTTCTTGGCCTTCTTCTTTGGCGGTGGCTTGTCAAGGTCACCCAGCGCCTCACCATTGGCCAACATGGCATTTATCACAGGAGGTCGATGCTTGCTCTGAGATCCCATTGCTGCAGCATCGACAGAGCCACTATTGTTGTGAAACACAGGGAGGCTAATACTGATGGAGTTTTGCACATGATGATTCACGGAAGAGGTGGCAACAGATGCAGACGTCCGAGTGACTGCAGGGCGCACAGCCGCAGCACTTTGGAGATTCAAAGTCTGACTGGGAGCAGGGATTGCCACAGTCATGATGCCATTTGGAGTCTGGATCTGCTGAAGCTGCATGGTGGTTCCCCCAATCTGTATTAAGGGGAGTGAGGAACGTACAGGCTGGTTCATTAGTTGAGGAATGATCAATGCCTGGCCTTGACTTGAAGCTGCCAAGGCTGTTGTTGTCCCTGGCAGCATCATTTGAGGCTGATCTGTAGTCTTTGGGGCTCCCAATTGCAAGGATGCAGCAGGCTACACAAGACATGAAATAAAAAAACCCTTCATTCCACCTGTTCCTGAACCAGAACTCCAGATAGAAGAATTTGACCAACACTGCACAATTCCAAAATGTACCCGTCTTACCTGTCCTTGCAATGGAAGTGTGAGCAGTTGACCCGCTTGGCTAACTTGAGGAGCAGCTGGGCGAAGTACGAATTGCATTCCTCCTGTTGGAGTTTGAATGAGCACAGGCTGAGAAAGGACCATTTGCTGATTCACAATAATGGGAGTTGGAGCAGATGTCACTTTTGCTGCACTTGGACCTGGTGAGGATGTTCGAGCAGCCTTGGAGCTTCCTTGGATCTTTGGCAAGATCTGCGGCTGTTTTGGTTGGATCATCCGGGGTACAGTCATAAGCTGAGCTCTTAATGTAGAACCAAAAATGGCTGGCTGCCCAGCTGTCGCCAGGATAGGCTGGGCAATACTCAGGATGGGAGCAGCATGAGGTAAAGAGACATGCTGTTGAGAATGCTGATTGTGTTGATCATTCAGATGATGTTGGGGCTGGAGTTGCTGCTGCTGCTGATGATGATGGTTTTGCTGCAACTTTTGAGGTCGCTGCTGTGACTGGGCCTGAGCTGGGATTGGGGAAGGTGCAGGACAGGGTGATGGCATTGGCCCATTCTGTGTAGAAGGAGATGGAATGGCTGGGCTAGGCAGGCGATGGTAAGGTGAAGGCGCTGAAGGAGAGGGGGAAGGATAAGGTGAAGGTGATGTTTGAGGGGGTGGAGCAGGGGAACGCATGTGACGGTGATTATTGACTGGAGGAGTGGAGGCTGGAGTTGTGGGAGAGATCTGGAAAGGATGGGAATGTGGACCCAAGTCCACATGGTCAGAGGATGCACCACGAAGAAGCTCTTCCAGTGCATCTTCAGGGGTTGTGCTGCTCACTGCATTCACTCCATCAAGAGAGCTTGAGAAATCTGCATCCCCCAGCAGTCGGGTAGCATCCACAGAAGATGTCACGTCCGATGACTGTGGTGAAGAGCATTTCTATATATGAATAAATAAAACAAATCAGGCCTAGAGTGCATTCACATGTCATAAAAATGAGGAATGGGCTCCCCCAAAATGAGTGCATGGGGAGGAAAATCCCTTGTTTAAAAAAATGGAATGCATGGCATTGTAAATGTTTCATGTTTGGCTGAAGCATGCAAGCAATTTTGGCCCATGATATTCCTGGTCTGGGATATTTCCTTTCTCTAATGAATAAAACAAAGGACTGGTAAAATGGGTCATATTATTTTGGATTAAAATACTGGATTCCTTCCATAAATACTGAGCAAAAAATGGGGGAAAAATAACACAACCTAAAAGTTCTTTCCTCCAAACAGGAGAGGAAAAATGGGAAGAGATGAAGCTTAAAGGATACAGCAAGAAACACAAAAACTATGTCTACTAGTTGCCTACAGATCAGGGGTGCACAACCTCCAGTCTGCAGGCTGTATTCAGCACAAAATGTGCCTTAGAGAACAATCATGTGCACCCCTGCTACAGACTGCCATGGCTCACACCTAGAAATGCCAGTAATCCAAATATATGAGGGCAGTAGCATTCAGTAAAAGAACAATAGGATCTCTTATTCTTCAACAAATATGAGTAAACCCTCATTATTCAAAACCAGTCCTTTAGCTGAAGACAAGTAGTACAGGGTGATGTATACTGAAAGTCTAGCCATGCATATTTTAAGAGCATTACAAAAACTCACTGAATCGCTCAGTCCCAAGAAAGTTTCCAATGCATGGGGATCACTGTAAAAAACAAACAAAAAACCAATGAAATGCAACTTCCTTCAAAGATCTAAGACAACTATGGTCAGTTACTTTAACAAGAGCTTAACTTAATTGCTCTGCTGCATTCATGAAATGGCCATCCATTCAATTAACCAACCAAAACTTTAATATGAGTGATGACAAAATGCAGTTATGTATATCAGTAATTCCGATTTAAATGTCTAAATGCAGCCTAAACTTCTAACTGAATCCATAAGAGGTCTCGAATAAATCTTTTAAAGATCAGATCTATCATGATATTTACTTCCATTACTGATCATAAAACTTCCATATGCTGATGTGAAAGTGTATTACTCACTTGAGAACATCTAGGAGAACTCTTCCTCCACCATCATCCATTGCAGTAAATCAAGTCTGCAGATGGGCCTATACAAAAACATAAATGGGAAAATCAGAATGGGAAGTCTTCAGTTGGGTTTACGATAAGACATACATATCAAGGAAGTTCCACTTACTGAAAACCATTGTCTGAGTGACGTGATCAGAGTGGTGCTTGTTTGTTCAGTTTCAAAGCCTTCAAGTTCCTAAGGAGTGCAATCTCAGGAACTTTACATCAAGGAATTCTATCCTCTAGGGCTTCAAAATCAACTGTCACATAAAGATGTTGGAAGATTAAGTTTTATTGGATGGAGTTCACATGGCTAATGGCATCATATTTAGGTCTATGTACCCTACACTTAGGCAATAAATAGAGATGGAAAGGTTAAATAATTCAAATATAACAGAAGTTTTAAAATCCCTAAGTGAAACTTTTTGTAAAAAGGCCATGGTAACTAGCATGAGGCTTTCAGAAACATGACAGATTGGATTGGAAAAGAAAAAATGGTAGATGTATGCTTGAGTTTGTAAGTGAAAGCAGACTGTAAAGTAAGTAAAATCCCACTTTCCCATTGACCCTCAATTACTCAAATACCTTACTGGGGCCTACAGGCTTGGCCTCATAAATTATATATACACATTGAAGATACTATATCAAATTGTCATAGCTAGATATTAGTCTTATAGCACAATAAAGACAAACTGTCCGACATTGGTAGATGACAGTTTCCCTGCATCCACCAGGTTCAGGTGGGATAAACTCAAGGTTCCCCCATCCTCAAATCACACCTACCACCCTCACAAACCTATCTGTACTTTTCAAGCCATCTATACAGTATCATTAAGCTGAAATTACCATTGCCTTCTAATGTAATGAATGTTTATTCCATTTTAGGCCTAACATCAATTACCAGACACTTGAACTCTGACACCCAATAGAAAACAGATCCCCATGATCAAGCAGGTGTGCTTGTAATAAAAACTACCAATCTGAAAGCAGGCCTTTTTAAAATAAAGCGATGCAAGTGGCAAAGCAATTTGATATCATAATCACATGGTCCTTCAATAAAAGTTTTGGCAAGGTTAGACAGATTGTTGTACCACAGGCTTCATATCTGAATTCAATTCCTGGTAAATTGCCAATCCCATGTGCAATAGCCCATCAGTTAAGTGCATCACCAGGCTAGCATGGTCCCAAAGGCACAAGCAGTACCTGGCAGTTCTTCAAGGGTTTAATACACTGCTAGAATGTAGATCTTGAATGTACAGGGCAAGTATCACTTTGAATATCAACTTAGACCATTTGCCTCTCCTGTTACATCTACATTAGTCTATACATACTGACCACAATAAGCCTAGACCAAATTAACCCCTGCATAATGACTAACATTCATACATGTGAGCTACATGGGGGAAAGAAAGCCAAGGTCCATCACAGGCCAATATTAGTAAAACCAGTCAAAAGCTAAGAGAAGTCAGTTCCTTAACTGGCACAGAAGAGGGCTCAAAGGCCTACTAATTTGATGAGGGGGGTTATGAGGACCATCATAAGAGTAGACTTCAGCAGACTGAGACTGTATTTGTTGAGACAAATAATGAACGAGGAATGTATTTAAGATAATAGTGTTTTTCACTTGAGTCAGATAATTTTTCTCTTGATTCAAACATCCAAGCACAAGTAAAATCCCATGCACAAGTGTCTAAGTCAAATGAAAAATTGCCTGACTCAAGTGAAAAACACTATAACGAAGATTCAATAACATGGACACATTTTTCCACTTAGGCTATAACAGTAGCACAAGAGGGAACCCTTTGAAGTTTTTTATTGTTTAAAAAGTGAAAAGGTGGAATAGGATAGGTATTTTCAGACCATGATAAATGCCACAAGTGGCTGAATACAGCAGAGGAAGGGGTATCCAAATTGGACATCAACAGCATCGCCACACCTTCCTATGCACAGTTCTTTAAAAAACAGACATAAAACAAAACACAGTACGGATGAAATAATACAAAAGTGAGAAATAAATTCATTTGGAATCATGTAAAAAAAAAAAAAACTTATGGGAGAAAGTTTGTACTTGATTAGAAATTACATTGTCAGAAATTAAACAGTAGGATGTATGCCATAAATCCCTGACATTGGCAGAAGCATGGATCAATGCAAGAGCTAAACTTTCATCAGTCTCAGTATGTCATCAATACTTTTAAATTTTGTGACAACTTTGGCACTGCTTCTCCACCAATAATAACCAATTATTATTCACCAACTATTTTTATTTTCGATTTGTAGCAGAAATAAAAATAAGTAATGAAATAGTTTTTTCCGCCAGAAAATAGTCTCCAGACCTACATTTCCCAACATTCCCTCATGCTGATCTGCTATGCTTAAAGGCAGCAGAAGAAAGCTCCCATTGACCAGCACATCAAAGAAACTTGATTGAGTGGGTCTCCAACGGGCCAAAAGATGACAATATCTCCTGCGGTTATCATTGTGATAGGCCTTTCATCCCCTAACCCACTAAGGGTCGAGAAACAATGGCCTAGAGTATACGAATATAGAAAACTGATGACACTATCTAACGTTAGGCTAAACCCTTCACCAGTCACGTTACTGCACGCAAAGGACCGAGTTCTGCTCTATGCTATATTGCAACCTTTGCGAAATTAAATCACGGAAATACACTTTTAAAAAAACATCCAGGAGCGAGGTTAGGCCTAGGGCAAGGGGTTAACAGGGTCAAGGAACCATAAAAGCAATTTGACTAGCAGGAAGGATATTTTTGACCTCTGCGGTTGACACAATCACACCATAAAAGCACTTGATAAAATATATCTGTTGAGATGTCGTGCTGAGCGCTGTCATGCGGTGAGCACCATATATCGATGAGCGTGCGCAGCAGCACTACTTCCACCTTCCACACCCCAAGTTTCAAGTGGCAGGAGAGAGAGAGAGAGAGGAGGGCTCATTGTGTATTGATTCGCTTAGGGCAAGGTCTGTGATAATCCAGGGTGAGCCCCGGCGCACACTCGACAACAGAGAGCAGCATGAGAGAGCAGCCGCGTTCCTCATCCCTAGCCTCCACACAGGGGGTCTGATGAAAGAGGGGGGGGGAAAAAAGGAGCCCGCTCCTGAGCAGCTGCATCGTTCACCGTGTGCCTCTCATCTTCGGCTTTCAGCTGTCTTTTCACTCTCTCTTTCTCTCTGTCCCATTCTGGGAGAAAGGCATTTCATTTCTTTCACTTTCCCGTACATCGTTTTCAACATTCGAAATTCAATGAATCCTGGTGGATTTATGATGATGTGATGATGCATATTTAAAAATATGCAGAAAGTGACTGAAGTCATAAAATTAAGAGAAATCATGCGAAATGACGTCCGATTGACGAGAAGAACTACTACAGTCCCAACAACGAACCAAGTCGTATTTCCTTCTCCCACTACGCCCCGCCCCTCTTGTAATTTGGAGAATGTGGGTTGGGCCCTGGCGGAGCTAGATTTTCCAAAAGCCCGCCCCTCCCATTGGTTGAGCGTCAGTAGAAACTGGCTGACGTCATCTCCCACTCGAGTAGGCAACACACGATAGAAACGCTAGATTAATCCCACAGCCACGTGGAGGCCTCACCACGTGCAAAACTCGCCTGCATCTCACGCCATACCCTTCACACCTCATTCAGAAGCCGGTATGGGTGCAATAACGCATGTGACGCAACATGCATAATCAATGTTAGTTCCACTTTCAGATAAACCAGGTTGCAGAGGCAGTTTTACATAAATCTCTAATGCTCTGGTGCCTGGTGTGGCAAGTGTCCTGAGGTAACTTACTTTTCTATTTTTCTGTAAAAAAAAAAATTAAAAATACAAAAATCCGAAATTGCACTTACTTCTCCAGAAAGGCTAAACACAACTTCCAGTCAAGATAATAGATAGCGACTTCACTTCAATTTCGGGAAAATTAGTTTACATTCAACGTGTCAGGAAGCTCTATGATTCTCTAGAATGGAGAGAGATAGAGTAAGAAGCAGGTTTACATGAGAATGACGAGGTCATAACAAGCGCGCCGTGTCGCGATCACTTAGCCTAATGAAGTGCGATCGAAGCCACCAGGTAGCATGAACAAACTTAGCGGGAATGAATGAGGAAGAGGACGTCATGGGTCCCACCACGTGGTTCTCATTATATCCGACGTTTATCACGGCCGAATTCCAGGACACAAACGGCACACCAATCGACATTTCACTGCTCACGCTAGACTCTCCCCAGGCCCCTGTCTGACTCCATACGACGACCCGTTTCCCTCCCACCTAATTTTCGCGCCGACAACCTATGTTCTCTTCCTCGGCCCCTCCTTCTTCTTCCACGCTACCAAATCGAATCCTATGCCTCTATAAAAGAACCCGGTAGGACTAGGAGGCTTCTTTACCAACGTGGTCAATTAACAGGCAAATGATCTCACGTCTTCGCGAAAATAAAAAACGCCTCTAATATCCAAGTATCCGGGATCACAAAGCGAGTCGCCCCGGTGCCCTTGAGAGAACACTCATGACACGACATATGTCTCACCGTCTCCATTTCGTGGCTCGTCTGGGCGACTTGATACATGTCATATCAGGTTAATGGATCTTCAATGTAATTAACGCGGAGAATAGCTACAGTACATAACAACGCATCATCATACGCAGGATGGAGGCTGTCATCTGCACGGGACACGTCCATAGGTCAGGCGTTATGTGATAGGGGGTAAAACGTGGTCTGGGGGGTTTCCCAGACGGAAAATGAGAAACCACACTGGATTTCAGTATAATAAACACACCTAAGGCACAGACTCAATATCCGCATCACGAAGATTAGACCAATGGCGTCGAGGGTCTGGGCTAAGTTGCGAATCGCTTCGTCCAATGAACGGCAGAGATAGGATCCGCGCATGCGTCCTCTCCACTCTCCCATTCACTGGCTTCGCACTCCCTCTCTCCCCTTCCACCAGAATGAGAAAACAGTCTGCTGTAGGCTTTAGCCTGGCCCTGCAGCATGTGCCCACGCTCAATCCGTTAAGGTCTGCAGTCTGGTGGAAAGGAAAAACACTTTCACTTCCCAACCTCAAACCCCTGGATCATCAACTTCCACCCATAAATCATCCATATTTATTGACTGGATGAAACATATTATTCAATTTCTCTGGTGATCATGTAGAATTAGCTTGTCATAAGTCGAGTCGTGATCAAAGGCACTTGCAAAATCCCTGCTGAAAGACTTTGAGTCAAGATTCTCTTATTCCAAGTGAGGAGAAGTAAACAACAGAGTTCAAACATCTTCATTACTGGGTAAAAAATACCCAGCCAAGTAAGTGAATAGCAAAACATGCACATGATTTCAAGGGCTTTATTTGCTCTGGCATACATTATGCATTTGTGACTAGAATATTCATCAATTCAAAGCAAGCCGTAAGTACTTAGATATAAAACTCTTTCAATGGATAAAAGGGACATACATAGTTCTTGATATCCCAAAGCTAAGGAGGTCAAGTGAATTTGGAAAAGCCTCATGACATGCTGTGGAAGGAATTTGGCAAGAATTCCAAATGAGGGAATGAAGTAGATTGGTCTGCAATAATGATCACAAACAGCCAGCGGATTCTTGTAAAAAAAAATTTCTGGATACCATAAATTGTGCAAAGAGCCTATTTCACTATTCCTTTTTATGCTGCAGGCATGGAGTAGCTCTACCACTTAGGATTGGAACAAAGACTTTTTCACTGAATATACTTCAGCATCAATGCCAAACCATTCCACACCCAAACATGTAATACAGCAGCAAGTTGACACATGATATGGTACTCCTCACCATATATAATTAGAAACTGTGTATTTATCATGAGACTTTGAAGGGTCAACAAATTTTGCAACCATAAAACAGTCTTCCATACAATTAAGCTTGACTAATAGCTACAGTGATCATGGGGAACCACAGCCACCAGAGTGCCTCATGAGTTCTGAGATCAGCAGTGCCACACAGGGTTTCTTCCTGTTAATAAATACAGCAGTCATCACCAGGATGGAAAACTTGCCAAGGATGTGCACTTCTGAGAGGGGGCTCAATCTTTAGTTCATCAGTGCATCACACACTTGTACTATCACAAGGGGTAGCTGGGGATCCCCCGGATCCACCCTTCCGTCTGTCAGTAGGGTGTCCGTGTTGTGACGCTGACCATCTCAGAGTTCCTGTATAGATAAGAAGAAAAAAAAGATACGCAGGTGACATACCACTACGATGCATTTTGGGAGAGAATTTTGTCCAAAAATAATTCACTACCGTTTCCCATATCTGATATGTATGATGAGGAACACAACACCAAAAAGGATGCAAAGAGAGCCGATGACAATATAAGTGATTCCAAGAAATGGATTCTTTCCACCCAGGAGAGAGGTCGTTGAGAGAATCATGTGCTTTGTTCCATCAAACTCAGTTACAGGGTATCCTACAATAGAGATAATAAGCATAGCAACAGTATGTGGCTTTGAACATAACTATCACAGCAACTTTATATATACAGAAAGTACTTACTGTATGTCACCTCCAGGGTATAGTTTCCTTCTGGAAGGCCTGATCTGAAATTGTCTTGATCACTGTCAATGATACCATAGAGCTTACGGAAATCAGGGAAAGCTGCTGTGCGCATCCAGACAATGAGAGCTTCATTTTCAAAGCCATTGTTTCCCTTATTAACTAGATCCAATTCATAGACAGGTTTTGACCAGTATGGGGGCTTTTCTGTCCCATTGAAGGCTGTGCAAGGAAGGAAATGCATGCAATGAGACCATCACATCTGACTGGTAGCAATATAGGTACATTTTTACTGACACTCACCATCTGCAAGATTGGTTCCACTGGGATTTTTGAACTTCAGTCGCTTGTCAGATGGCCACGCAATACCAGTATTCATAATGGTTACAAGTAGCAGCTCACTGTTCAGATGGAACTTCAGCGTAAATGTATCTGCAACAAATTTCTCTAATTGAAATCCCATATTCAATGATGATCATATAAATGAAAAAAGTGGAGACAGAAGGAAACCAAGAATCTATTGTATTACAAGCATAATTAAAGAAAATACATTCCTCGATTTATACCTCTTAAATTGGCAGTTCATCTCTCAAAGGAGATTTCAGGACTTCTTCACATTCATTTTTGTACTCTTGTAAATCAAAGTATGCATATTTATGAATACAATAATTAAAAAAACCAGGGTCTTAGAATGGACAGAACAATAGACTGGGGTGAGAAAAATTGAAACAACTCAAAAAAATAAAACATTTTCAGAATAAATTAAAAACAATTCAATAAAATTCTTTCCCTTTCCATTCATTATTTTCGAATCTGACATGGATTGCACACTTGAGATATCCTGACCAGACATCAACCCTGCCAATACAGAAAGATCAAGTTTGAAAGGGCAAAAAAATTGTAATAGAGCACTGTTAAAAATTGTCATATTGAAAAATGTTGTGCAAAGTGTCTTTCCTCATAAGAGCTTTAATGTAAAACCCATATTTTTCCATTACTGGATACATAGCTACAATAAATTCAAGCTGTAGAAATTTGTCTTCAGCCACCAACAAGCTGCCATGAAAACTTTTCTTGTCAATGCTAATAATAGGATTTCCTTCCATTCCTGAAAACATTTTGCTTGAAAGGAGCAAAACTCCACAGTTCTGAACATAGTGTATCATTTTTGCAGAATATGGGTGGCTAGAATATAAAAATTACACAACATAGAGCTAACAAAACCAAACAATTTCAAAAGTTCTGATGCCTTCATGAAAAACAGACCAGGAACCCAAGTTACAGCTTCATGGCTCAAATTCTGATGATCAAAAGTGGGCTCCTCCAAATTTAATCAGTTTCAATGACTCAGACTTTCAATCTCACCATTGAAGATGCTGTTGGCTATTGCACCACATGGGGCAATTGCCTTCTGCCCTTTCTTTCCAAAAGGTTCACAATCTCCTGTGTTGTTATCTAGATGACCCAGAAGCTGCAGGTCACTGCGAGACTTCACATAACGTCGGTGATTCTGATAGAAATTTGTCAGTCCATAATACATGAAGATTTTTCCCTGGAAACACACAAGATCAGCATCATCATTACAGTGACACTAAGAAAACTTTCAGTAAAGATAGATCAATCCTGTTCTCACCTTCCATGCAGAAGTGATGCTGAAATTAATCATGCATTTGCATTCTGTTCCTTTCCCAGGCCCAATATTTTCTGCACAAGACTTTGCTGTGTTTGCAATGTCTGTACAGTTGGTGTAGTCATGCCGGAATTCCATCACCTACAAGGGGAAAACATTCCCTACTAATACCCATGCCAGACATTTCTAACATTGTAAAAATATTACAATGAATATTTACATCATTAGAAAAATAGAGGAGTCCAACTCCAATTGGCACAAAAGCAACTCCGATGACAAAGAATGCAGGCAACACAGTGCCAGCAGTCAGAATGGGCTGCCAGGCTGGCAGTCGTTGCTGTTTGAATGCACTACCTATAAAATAAAATGAGACAATATAAACAAACATAATTAGTTATGAAAGATAACATCTTCAGCCAAGTTAGCCTAGCCACACACATGCTAACATTACTCACTAGAAGGCTTCTTGCTTTTGCTGGTCTCAGGGGGAAGTTGACTTGCCATCGTAGGTCCTAGAACTGGTGATGATGAGAAGTCTAATTCACAGCAGCTAGAGGCCCAACCTCAAAATGCAAATTACCACTGCATCACCTAAGGCACTTCAGAAAACTAAAATATTAAACCACCATACTTCAGATCATAAAGATATCGAGGACAGAACATGACAGCATGGGAGTCCAAAAGGGAATGATTGAGCACTTTATTATGGGCAATATGAAAGCATCAGAATGTTACACAGGTGCATGCTGGGAAAATGTTACTTGACCCAAAGATAGAAAATAAAAAAATCTCCATCAGTATCTTGGGTGCTCCAAGGGAAACTTTTACAAGGCCATTTTTCAATTCTCAACATGTGTCTAAGTTTTGATTTATGTTGATTCGGGTCTTACAGCATTTTCCCGGCAAACAGGAAGAACCTTTGATCAAGACACAGGGCTATATCAACCTCCAATGGTCCTGATCCTTTCTGAACAGAAAATCACATCTGTTATGAAAGGGTTATGGCACCCAGCATCTGTCCTAAACTCAGGACAATGACAGACCCAAAGGACTATGAATGTGTAAAGGACTGCAAAGGGCCCACATTTCAACAGTGATACATCAGGATCTATTCATTTTCTTCACTGCGCAATTTGGCATTTGCATTAGTGACCTTGATGGAAAGCTCATTAGCCCTCTCCACAATGGCTTTCCTCTTCCTGGATGATACACCATGAGCAATCTCTGCACAGTATTTCTTGTTTTGCATTAGCAGGACCTCCAACTCCTGAAATTTAACAAAAAAAACAAAGTTTTCAATTCCACATGCTTCTCTTATATTCAATAGTGAACACTTTATTTCAAATCTCAATCTTGCATGAAATAAGCTCCCAAATAGAAAGATCAAACATGGCTGTTATATGTGTCATATGTACTACAAAATTATACTTCATGGGAAGACTGTCAATAAATTACACATACCTAGACACATAGTTTGTATACAAGAAGTGGCTGGTATGGGGAATGGGCTCCTTCATACCTGATTATGTATTTGGTTGAAGTACATGGGATTCTTATTAAGGACTTGATTGGTGCATAGGTGAATAACAGGTCAAGCTGAACCCAAAAATTTAATCAGATTCCTCCATCAATTATTCTATTGCCATTTTTACTATGCATAAAAATTTAAAACGTATTTAGCAAGAAAAAGGGCTTGTCTCACCTTCTCTGACATTCTTATTAAGAATGGTGTTGGTTGCTTTGCTTTGAGGAACCTACTTCAAATTCAAATTACAAGGAAATTTGATCCAAAGGCCAGACTTTAGACTTATTTAATATATCAGAGCCAATGTGCAACTGAGAGTTTCAAGAAAACTGATATATACTTGCTTCAAAAACCATTTTGAGACTGTATGGACAACCTTAAAGGAGTATTCATAATTCAAATGACATCTGAAAACAAGGCCACCTTCATTAATATTCATTAACTTCTGATCTAAAAAAAAATCAACTCAAAATTGTGGAAATCTAATCATGCCACCTTATAGCTGAAGAATAGTGATGTACTGAATTGAGCTTAGGCAAGATAAGAAGTATCCTATGATGCGTATCCATCTACACATATAGCAAGACAATTGTGTTCACAAACCATCTCTCTTTTTTACAAGCAATCTTGTCAGCTTCATTGTTGACTGCCTCACTTTCTATCCAACAAGAACGAGGAAGGCATTGTTGGAAGATTACTAGTGCCTTCAGTCTGAATAAGTGCAGTTCTATGAAAATCTAGCTACTTTGAAGACAAATGAAGTTTTCCTTGGAATCACAGTAACATGTAATGTGCAGGCAACTAAATAAAAAAAAGTAGCATTACAAAAGTAGTCTAGCTAGTACAGTAAGGGAAAAGAGATGGAGACAAAAAGATTGAAATTGCAGGTGGGAAAGCATCTTGGTAGATATGTGCACTTTCTTGAGCATCATTTCCCCATATTATAAAAAGTTGCCTCCATATTTATTCCTGTTCTGATGAGCTGGCTTCCTTCATTGGAAAAAATGGGAATCTCCAAGGCTGATTTGAGAATGTCACCTAATGGGAGAGGCAGTCCCTTCCTTCCCCTCAACTCCCCTTATTTCCAGATGAGAGCATTTTCCATTGTGGAATTATTAATCAAAGCTGCTCATAAATGTATCAAAATCATTGGAAGAATACCTTGATTTTCTTATATTCACACTTCAGATCCACACAATATAACTTAAAAACAGGGAGAACCTCAAGTGTAATTTATTTTCAGCCCAATTCAATTAATGGGACATTACCATGTCAATTAACTGAAGCGTATGATAGTGTTTCTTAAATGCACCCAAATTGCTTAAAGTTCATTAGGAGAACATTAGGCTTCCAGGTGTTCATTATATGGCTTTGAGATCATTATATTTATTAATGAGAAAGCTTATCATGAAACCAACCTTCACATTGTGTATCAGGAAGACCCTGAACCCATCGCGGAGCATGTGCCTTGTATGACGATTGCTTCCATAGCCAATCTTGGGCATAAGGTATTGGCCTTTGAATTTTCGACGAACTCTGTTGTCAATACCTCTGGGTTTTCTCCAGTTTCGCTGCAAGAAGTACACGCCAAAGTAAAGCGAAGCATATCAGTTGATTCTAGGCCCGTGCAGTCTTATTCACAGAAAAAGCCTACGCTGGCGCCTATGTGATGAGGTAAACCAAGTTACTTCATTGAGCTATGAGGCAAGGCAGGTTACAGTTTAGCAAAGACCAAGGACTTTTATGACTAAAGTTCTGTTATAAGTAGTAACAGTGGGACGGGTTATGATGAGTTTACCTTGAGCTTGTCATAACGATCACTTTGATGCCTAGTGAACTTCTTCGTTCGCTTCTTGACGATTTTAGGTCTGAAACCAGCAACGATCCCCATGTTTCTGGATGATTTCACTCACCTAATGGGTTATAAGTGAGATGCAGCTAAGACATCCAGCAATTAGCGATAAATCTCAAATACAATTGGAAAAAACGTGACGAGAAACTTACTACCTCTCACGCAGTAATGGGAGAGTATTGAGCGGAGGAGGACGACGAGGCACCAGTGCTGCCAAAAGGCAAAGCCGATATTTATTCTTTCTTTTTTTTTTTTCTTTCCGTCAGCTAATGTATGAAATGACTGGAGTCTGATGATAGTAATTCATTTTAAAATGCTCTAGGTCATTTTTAGAAAGCCGCATCCAGTAATCAATTTTGCTCAGCTTACTTGCGGTTCATCAGGTGGGAAGGTGGGAAAAACGTGCCATCGGCAAATCATATGAGTAGCCATGCAACCATGGATTTTGTGACCATGAGTCCATTGTCTCTCACGTGGCATCATTGCCTGCATTGTACTGCTCATGATTAACTCTCTCACACCCTTTGAAAGTGAAGGAGGAAGTGTTTGGAGGGAATTTTCTTGGTTTCAAAATGACCACAGTTTTTACTTTCAATCTGAATCACAAGATTCTACCGGGCAAAGTGACTCTGGGTTGCTATGACGGGAAGCATCCTTGCCTCACGGCAGCCACCACAGCAGAAAAGGTTTCAATTTTGAGCATTGCCAGAGATTGAACTCACAATAAGCGGTTGTTCTCATCTTCCCCACCTGATGATCTTTCCCCACACCCAGGTCCTGATCCACAATCCTCATCATACTTTCAATTTGGAGGGGGACCGAGTGACGCAGAGCTCTTCCCATCAAGATATAAGTCTACTGAACATCAATCAGAGTGTGAAGGCCATTTGTGCCGGGAGGCTTGCACCTTTCCATATGGGAGACGTACTAATAGTGGGCACCCCAACGAGTGTGCTTGCTTACAACGTGCTGGACAATTCAGACATCTTTTACAAGGAGGTAAGCCAAACTTATTGCCGTTAAAATCTTTAGATGTTTCTGCAGATATGTGTCCCGTTAATTTTTTCGTTTCAGTTGAATTCAATGCCTTTTCACTTGGATCTGAATTGCATGCATGGGAAAAGTCACAGACAGGTATTTGAGTCATCTGAAAGTGTGCTGCACATGACTGAATAGAGACTTGCAAGGTGCAAGACATCCCATAAACCTGTAATAAACAAACATCCAAAGATGCAGTATATGAAGTGACCCAGAATGCACCAGAACTGATTTCCAATACCTTCTTGTTGGCATGCCCTTCTGGAAAAGAAGGCAACATGATCTCTAGAGTTCTTGTTGCCTTATTTCCTTTCTTCTGCCTGCATTTCTTTTTCTTTTCTTTTTGCCTTCTTTGAAAGATAGAGCTCTATCTATCCATTTTATTATTATAAACATCTTTAGGGTGGTTAAAAAAGAAACCTCTACTGTTTTCTGTGGGAAAAACACAGTTTCATAAATGTAGCAAAAAAAATTACATTGGATATGCGATCGATATTTTTGACAGTTACAAGGTGCTGAAATGATTGCAAGCGTTTTTTCAGTACCCCTGCCTAAGTCATGCAATGCCCCTTTAGAGGTGAATTAAAAGTGCTTAGAGGTGTATCATTCCACCCCAAGTGAGGTGAATAGCTGTGCTTGACCATCTCAGAATTCAATGAATTTTTCAACTTTCAAGGGAGAGTTAGATCCAGCTGATACTTGACAGAGAAGTTCATGAGTCAAAGATGTTTTTTCACTTCCACAGGAGGGCACTGTATCCCAATAGAGGCTGCTGCTGTTAACAATGTGATTGAGGGTGATTAAATAAAGGCTCCACTGTTTTTAAAGGGGAGAAATTAAGATTCGTGTATTTGAGTAAAATATATGAGATTCATAAACTCTTGATGCTGGACATATAGGTGTTGAAAATATTGTCTTGTTTTTTTTTCTGAACAATTTTATGAACCATGTATTGTCCTGTTTCACAGTTTACAGGTGTAGCATTAAACCTTTTTTAAAATCATCCTCAGTCACCCAGTCAACCACAACACCCTCTATTGGGTTACATTGCCATCTTGCATAAATGAAAAAAACCTCTTAGACTCATGAGCCTCTCAGATTCAGGAGTGTCTTCCAATGTTCCTAACTCTGGACTAAGGCTCAAACTCAACAGGTAGTATGCTGGTCTTTGAGTATGAAATTTAATGATGATATCATTCCTCCTTGCATAAGATATCCAGCCTTTCTGAAGAGATACTTTGTGGGAGTCTCTTTGGTCTAAATGACTAGTCCAAGTACATGAATATTTTAATATATTGTAGGCTTTATCTATAAACTCTAAGCCCAGGCATTTACTAAATGTATTCTGTTACTGACCAATATTGCTAGCAGTGGGGTGCTTTGTGCCAGATGCTGCTACTACCCTGGAACATACTTCCTGTATGGCTTCATTTGTCATCTGTATTCATCCATCAGTCAAAGAATAAAAAAATAGCTTCCAGTTGATTAATTATGCATTGACCAGGCATTGCAAAATTCTAACAAGACTTCCCTTCAAATGTGTGGCTGTCACCACAATGGAAAGGAGCATGGTCTTCTATTCTGCTACATTTTACTCAGTAACTGCACCTGCTCTGACCAGTTTTTTATTGTCACCTTTTTTTTTAGGATTCACTTTTGAGCTTTGCTTCTTCATGTTGGTTTTTCATGTCATGTCATGTCAACAAAAATAATTCCATGCAAAAAGACTTCTCACCAATCTTTTCCCTCATAGGTTCCAGAAGGTGTCAATGCTGCAACAATGGGGCGACTTGGGGAAATTCCTGACCTTTTGGCTATTGTGGGTGGGAATTGTGTCCTTCAGGCATTCAATTTTCAAGGCAATGATCAATTCTGGACTGTCACTGGGGAGAATGTCTGCTCGTTGGCCCTTGTGGACTTTGACGGAGATGGAACAGATGAGGTAGGACTACGTGGCCAACTATATGGCTTTCTGTACCTTTCTCATCCAAACTTGAGTTGGATTACAGAGCTTTGTATTCTTGAGAAAGGTAATCATGCATCTTCCTTTGAAGCTACTAGTTGGTTCTGAAGACTATGACATTCGAGCATTCAAAGAAGATAATGTCATGGCTGAGATCACAGAAACTGAAGCAGTGACTAAGTTGGCACGGCTGAGTGAAACTCGCTTTGCGTACTCCCTAGCTAATGGGACAGTTGGGGTGTATGACAGGATGACACGATGCTGGCGAATCAAAGTGAGTTTCTTGTGTACCTAATTTCTGTTTCACCCCATAAGCATCAAACGAGATGATAGTAAGTAAAATGTTGACATTGAAATGGCACAGATGCAAGCCAAAGGTTATGAAAAAGGCTTATGGACTTGATTGCTATTGGTGCATGATCTCTTATGTCCTGTACTTTTTTGGCATACTTACTCAAGTAATGAAATGGAGAGCAAGAAATTGAAAATCGATCTTCCCTTGCATTTGGATGCCTGTAGTGGTGATGAAATTGAGCTCTGGATTGTCATCCTCTTCTTTGTTGTAGTTGGCTCTGAAGCCAGATACCATGCATTGATGTACTTTGCTACTGATTGGCTGAGGTGTACAACCCTGTCCATGATCTGCTTTAAGTTGCTATGCAGGCTGCCAAGGGGATGATCTTACTTTTTCAGTCTGTCTCATGTCATTACTGAGTTGAGTACTTTTGCAAAGGTTGTCATCACTTTATGCAAAAATGGTTCAAAGTAGTGGGCTGTAGGTAGACATGATTCCTTGTTTAGGTGATGGTTATGACCTTGGGTGTTCATTGCCTTTGCAATTTTGAACATTCCTCTTTTGGGCATAAATGCATGTCATAATCATGTATCAAAATGGATGAATGGGGCTCTATGTTCATTATGAACAATTGCTTGGGTCTTGCATGAGCTTCCTTTTGAGTCATAATCTGGCTGCTTAATGTCTATTATTGCCATAGAAACTTGAGAGATAAAGCTGAAGAGAACATTTCATTGACATGTGAAGACCATTGATATTCAAATTAAGTAGGCTGTACTGTTACCTATATAATGATATACAATTATCCTGGTAACTCCCTCGCTTTTAGTGACTTTTTTTTCCATCATGTACTCCACTAATTATTTTAATCATGATCTGCAGTCCAAGAATCAGGTTGTGGCCATTCTTGGCTTTGACATCAATGGGGATGGGGAGCTGGAATTAATCACAGGATGGAGCAATGGAAAAATTGATGCTCGCAATCAACGTTCAGGGGAAGTGGTCTTCAAGGATCATCTCAGCTCTTCAGTTGCAGGGATTGTTGATGCAGATTATAGACAGGATGGGAAGCGACAGCTGCTTGTTGTTTCTGTGGATGGAGAAGGTTTGCTTGCATGATTGAATTCACTAGTAAATTTGGGATTTGATAACCTGTGAATTCAAGTCCTGTTATTTAGTCAGAGGTTATGAAGCTGGAGACATCCAGAGTCAAGCAAGGGCAATGATGACCATGAACTTGGAGCAAGAGACTTTACGTGAGCTGAACCAAAGAAGACAGCAGCTTCTCTTGGAATTGAGAAATTATGAAGCCAATACACGTATTGGAAGCAGTGATGCTTCTTCCCAAGCACATTCAAATCAAGATATTGGGATGATACCGGTATTCTGTGCTTTGTGTTTCCTTATTCTGCACAAAACATGCATGGCTGTGCACCTTGCACTCTGCATGCTTGGTAAGTTCTTCCCTTGTATTGTGCTAGCTGTAGAGCCATACCGAGGATATTTGGCACCCTGTGCGAGATTTCCCCCACCCCCTCATGCGAGACATCAATCCAACCCCCCCCCCCATACCTCTCCAGCTTCCCCAGCACCAACAATAAACTGCATATTAATTTCTATTTTAAATTTAGTTAAGTTCAGTGTTAATTTGCAATTTTTAGAAAGTTTCATTCATATTTTGTTGTGATTTGGCAGCCAACCGGTGCCCTGTGTAGGCATACTGCTCACAGCTCCCTTGGTGTGGTTCTGGCTAGCTATAATACATAAATTAAGCAGATTCCATATTGCTAAATTTCATCTTCATTTTCAGGCAAACACACAGTTGCAGACTGGTCTAGCCATAAACATGGGTGGAAATGGAAAGAAGGTCAGGTGATACCTTTCTCTTTTGCAAAAAGTAAAACAGAAGTTTGAAAGTTTCATTTCTTGATAGGCTCATGTGGAATTGGCACTTCAAACAACAAATGATACAATCCTTCGATGTGTCATGGTCTTTGGAGAGGGTGTCTTTGAAGGAGAAAGCCATGTTGTTCATCCTAAGTTGAGGGAACTCTCGTCAGAGTTGCGTGTCCCTCTATTCCCTCCCAGGGATGTTCCTATTGATCTTCACATCAAGGTATCCCTTGTCTTCTGTCATATTACATCTTGACATGTGTTGATTTCATGAAGGCTGTATTGCTTTTCAGGCACTTGTGGGGAGCAGGACAGGCCAGCACTATCATGTCTTTGAATTGACCAGACAGCTCCCACGATTTGCTACCTATGCTCCTGTTGATCCTCTATCAGCACCTGAACCACATGGAAAGGCCACTTTTCTTCTCCATGAACGACTCCCTCGTGTATTTTCCTCATTGATAATTAAACCCTCACTTTTTTAACACACACTTTTTGAGTCTTTAGAAGATTTTTGTTTTTCCCCAAAAGATTGCAATGTGGCTGAACCAGACCTTCTTGTTTCCGGCGGAAATAATTGCTTCACCGGGTCAAGTACTTGAGAAGCATTTTCTTGGACTTCGCACTTCCTTACCTCTCATTCTTCGTATTGGGATTGATGGAAAGGCTGAGGTTCTGACTGATGATATGGACATTGCTGGGGATGTGATACAGTCTCTGGCCAGTTTCCTCAATCTGGAAGATCTTCAGGTTGTGTCCCTTGCATTTTACCCAGAGTTGCATGATATAGGGATATTTTAAATTTCCTACTTTGAATATAGTGATATCTTGTTGCTAATGTTTTAACACCTAACAAGCAAGCACATAGAGATTCCAGGGGAATGGAGGAAAACCAGTTTGAAAGTTAAATGCTTATTATGCTTGAAAGATTTATTGCTTATTACCTCTCAGGGTAAGCATGGAAGGGAATGAAGTCTTCATTTCCCCTGGAAATATGCAATCTGTGTGTATCTGTTATAACACTAGAAGTAGGACTGGAGTGGTCAATTTGACTGCTGCATTAAAAGTAGTATAAAACTGTTATTCTGTAACATTTTATTTGCTTTTTCCAAGTGTTATTTGGCATGTTAAAATGTTCAAAATTTTGATATTACGTAGGAAGATTAAAAACTGCAGAAGCCCTTAGTTGCCAAACAAGCAAAGTGCATTAAAAGTCAGCAAGCAGTCAAGACGATTTTTTCTCAGTACTTCTAGTGTTAATGTTGCCTCCTCACTAGTGTGAAATATTCTTTCTTCATCTCTTTCTAAGAAAAGAACAGGCCTGAGTTGACAATTGGCAACCGAACTCGTGCCCATTGCCATGGCCAGGTGAATGATCCAAAAAGTTGTGCAAGTGAAAGTGAGATGGGCTTCCATGGAGAGGAACCTGACTTTGAAACCAACCGCATTCAGAATTTATTTGTTATTGCAATACCTGGCATATACAGGAAGGAGAACACCTGAACATGTAGCAGTCCAGTCTGTATATGTTGAGTGCAGGCAAACCTTGGCAGTAATCCCAGATAGCATCTATATCCTAAGTGCTACCAAATTTGAGATCCTTCAGTGACCTGTGAATAAATGGGGGGTTAGTGGTTACTTGGGGTGTCAGGGTGCATTCATGGGTTCAGACCTCTTGCACCTGGGGACTTTAATTGATAGTGTCTCCTTTCTTGATCTTTCAACCATTGCCTCACATCAATACTTGATTTTTGTTCCCTTCCAAGGAAACATCCCCACTCATGAAAGAGAGGGTGTTTTTCCTTGATTTCCACTTAGATACCATGAGCCTACCATACCATAGTGCCATCAGAGCACAGGATGTCATTTTTAGGGTTGGCAAAAAGATCAGGAAAATATCAATATCAAAGACTTGATACCCATCTTGACTTTGATATCTATATCTGTACAATGATCATCACCAGATATGTCAAACTCAAATCAGTTGGCAGGCTGCATTCCTTACCCTACAGATGCCTACAGGCCACACCCATAGGCTGTGTGGAGAGTCCTGAGAGTCAATCCAGGTGAAAATTTTGGGAACAGACAGTGGGCCAGATGAACCATTTCAGTGGGATGGATCTAGCCCATGGAGGTGGTACAACTGGCCAGATCCAGCCATATGCTTGGTACCCCTGATCTAGACCAGTGGTTCTCAACTGGTGGGTCATGACAAGTATCAATAAATATATAAATAACAACAATTAGACAAATAAATATTAAATAGCTTTTAAGTCTGTAGTGGGCCTCAGGATCAAAAGGGTTGAGAACCACTGATTTAGACCTAAGATCAATTTGGTCCAATTGAATTTTATCAAAAAATGCCATTACTTCATATGATTTTTTAATATTGAAATGTCATGCATCCCATGTCACTTTTGATATGAGAAAGTAGGCTTATTCACTATAGGTGCATGCAGACTTTCCATCTGAAGCCCAGAAGATTGAGACCCTTCTCCAAAAAGCAGATGAGCTGCAGGCTGTGCGTGATCGGCTTAGTACAGACATGGCTGATAATGCTGGCATCATTCGGACTCTGGTTATTCGAGCTGAAGATGCTCGCATCCTCAGAGACTGGTCTGTTTTTGTGAAAAAACCATTTGTCCCAAATCATAGGAGTTTTGGCCTCAAAACTAATTTTGACAAAATGGGTATAATTGTAAAGCTCTTGCCTGGAGGAGTCTAAGTCTGTAACTATTATTTAGAGCTAAGGATCAAGGTCAGCAACACAAGATGTTGCTGCTGACATAATGTCCAGATTCACTTCTCAAATTTTCAGGAGCTATTCGAATTCATCTTGCAAAAATCTCCTTGATAAGAAGAGGAATTCCAAACATCTGAAGCAGCAATGCTAAGTTATAAATGGATAGGGGCCTGCCCAAAATGTCAGATGTGACATCCAGAGTAATACATTTGATGTGGAAAATGTATTTAGTAATACTACAAATGAATCAACATGTAGAGGCTGCAGCATTTTGCCTAAGCCTGTCATTGAAAATTCCATAAGTCTTGCATGCTTTCTTTTCCTGAAGGTGTATCTGTGTGCAAAGAAAAGTGCAGTATGTGACATTTCATGGAACCTAAGGTTAAGGTTGCTTGCTCTAGTAGTCACATTTCTGATACTTGGGAATTTAGTAATGTGTTCACTCTGTGTATGAAGTGAGAGCCTGTAAAAAATTGATGTAGATCATCCTGTGACCACAGTACTAGGAAATAAGGGCAAGGCTATTTTGTGATCCTGTTGGATATGACATGTTCTGAAGGTTGATTTGAAAATGTGAAGTCTACAAATTTCTTTGAATGTTCAGCTTAGTATATCATTCGAATGTGAACAATTGACATCTGCTCTTTACACTTGAGCTGTTTTGTTGTCCTAACTCAGCATAGGAGAACCTATGCTGACATCTACTGCAGTGGTTCTGTTCAGTCTCTTCAGGTTTGCCTTTCCATCATATCAATAAGAATCACAGGAGTGGTACTAATACTATAATATAAATACAATTCTTTCCTTATTAAAAATGATATTCTCATTCATTCATGCCATTAGGGACTAGAAATGATTAACTTTTAATGAGAATTTAACCCTTTAATGCATCACCTAGCAGATATGCTACATACCGAATAAACATTTTTAGAATGCATAGGTAGTGAGCTCCTGAGGTAAATTGGTTCTTAGCAGATGTGCAACAGTTTGGTCCTCATACCTAGCAACCATGTGGTTGCTAGGTGTCATACACTTCTGGTGGCAAGCAAATTAAAAACACCTGGCTTCGTCGTGTGACTGATGTTTTTTGGTGCAATTATCTTCAACTCTATGCTTATCCAGCGTTCAGACTCATCTGTATTTTTACATTTTCTTTTGAGGTATGTACAAGTGTTGATGGACTGACTGAGGTCTCTAGTGTCCATGCAGCATGGGTTAGAAAGCTGAAAATGCTGTTTGTAGCAAAGAGCAACAATAACATTTTCCAGTCTATAGACCAGAAATTTACAAATTTGGGAAAACAATTTTTTTTCCCAATTTTCCTGTATTCTAGGACATAAGTAGAACCTACCAGATTTTTTTTGCACAAAGGAAAATTCATGCATTAAAGGGTTAATAATCACAAATTTAGTGAAATTTCATGGTAAGGCTCTTTGGACCACTTGGCACGGACAGATCCATGGGTTATATCCTACTATATTTATCTTGAATGTGCTGTGGTTGAATCTCTCTGGGAAGACATATGCTACTCTGTCTCTATAAGCAATCATCATCATCTAATATATATATAGATGATTGTGACTGACTGACGCTAATTCTAACCATGTTCTAGAAAGGTTAGAAATCTGAATCTTGGTACACAAGTACCTATTGGGATGCAGAGTTCAGAAATATCTGATTTTGGAGGTACATGCCCTGGGGGTACACATTTTGGGGGGGGAAGTTTTTAAATATGTATATTTTGACAGATGAGAATGGCATTGAGAGGCTTGACTGGATGTCCCGGGTTCGGTGGTGTTGTGGTTGCACACCTGACTGGCAATCAGGAGGCCCAGGTTCAATTCCTGGTCATTCCTTGGCTTTCTTTCTCTCATGCCTTCCAAGTCCCGTTACTCATTCCCCCTCCGTAACAATATTTTTGCTTGAGTAAAACGGAGAGACATGGAAAGCTGAAACTTGGCATGGACGTACCTACCAAGATGATGAATTCAGGAAAAATGTAAAATTTAAGATCCATGCCCTGGGAGCATATTTTTGGGGGCCGACGTTTTCAAGTAATTTTTTTTGTCCTGGCATATTGAGCTAGTGTGGAAAGATAAAACTTGGTACATAACTACCTATTGGGATGCTGTGTGCAGAAAATTCAGACGTTGGAAGTAAATTCCCTGGGGGCACAAATTTCAAAGGGTTTTCAAATAATTTTTTTGCATCAGTTAAACTGATGAACATGGAAAGTTGAAACTTTGCATGAATGTGACTACTGAGACAAGGAGTTAAAGACAGTTAAACTGATTAACATGGAAAGTTGAAACTTTGCATGAATGTGACTACTGAGACAAGGAGTTAAAGAAAAATGTTAAGTCTCGATACATCCCCTGGGGGAATTTTTTCGAGGGGCAATGTTTAAAAAAAAAATTTTTTCTCATGGCGAATTGGACAGAAATAGAAAAATGAAATTTGGCACACGTGACATGATATTGATTTGAGGGAGTATTCGGCTTTCATGGCCCTCTGGGCATAGCTTTTGGGTGGGTCGGCTTTTCCAAACATGTTTTTTCACCAGTGAAAAGGGCAAACATATAAGGTTGAAACTTTGTGGGCATGTAGTTATCTGAGGATTGATTTCGGTGAAAAAAATATAAAAACATTAAAAAGGTACTTTTCGGTTAAAATGCCTCAGGGCACGTATATTGCAAAAGGTGTATTTTCTTGAATTTTCTGATCCAGCAAAACAGTGGGTGCTAGAAAGTTTAAACTTGGCAAAGAAGAACCTGATGGATAGCTGAGTAAAGAAAAAATTCTACTTTTATTATATATAGACGATCGTGAGTAGCTGACTGATTGACATAAGTAGCTATTCACATGCCGAGTTCAGGAAAAATTCTACCTTTGTGATACATGCCGTGGGGGCACACCTTTTTGGGGAACATATTTTCAAATAGTTCTCTTTGCTTCAATCAAATGGAGACACATGGAAAGCTGAAACTTGGCAAGAACGTGACTGCTAATGCACTGAGCTCAGGAAAAATGTCAAATTTCCAAAATATTTTGGGGGGGCATATTTCTTGGGGACGTTACGTTCTCAAGGAATTTTTCATATCCTAGCGTATCGGGCAGAAAAAGAAAAGTATCAGTTGGTGCATGCATAACGGATGTGATGGGAAATTAAGGAAAAATTCAACTTTTGTTGTGTCTCCTCAGAGCACAGCTTTTGGATGGGTCGCTTTTCCAAATACATTTTTTACCGCCAGCAAAAAGGGGAAACATATAAGGCTGAAACTGAGTGGCATGGAGTTCCCTGAGTCTACATTTCAGAAGAAAAAAAAATTTTGTTAAAACCCATCAGGGCACTTTTTTTGTAGGTACCATTTTCCTGAATTTTTTTTGATCCAACAAAACAGAGACAGAAAATTTAAACTTCCCTTGGAAGTACCTATTTGATGGCTGAGTACAGGAAAAATCCTACTTTTGAAATATGTCCCCTTAGTGTAGGTTATAGGAGGGAAGTATTTCAAAATGTATTCTCCACCCTTACAAAAAGGGACACATGAAAAGATTTCAAGTTAGGCACACTAGAAATCATAGAAGTAATGATTTTGATGAAAAAATCAAGACTTTTGTCCCCATATGTCATGTATTTCAACAGGGACGTACTTTAAATACGTGTTTGCCATTTCGCAAAGAATAAATGAATCTATCACTATCCAAGGTAATGGAGCATCGAAGGTGCAAAGGTCCCCTATCCCCCTAGTTTTAAATAGGATTAATTCTGCCTTTCTGTGCACCAGTGAAATCTGGCAAACAGTGGTTGCATCTAGTCATGCTTGAATCAGTCAACAATGATGATCTTTCAGAATGCACAGTTGGGAATGTCTTGTTGCACAATCATACTTCTCTACAGAAGATTAAAGCAGTTTTTTTTTAGTATCTTTACTACAATGAGATTTAGGACTTCCTGCATTCTTACTTCCATGAGTGCAAAGTACCTCTCTTCAATCTGTTTCCCTGAAAGGCTGGGTTTTTGCTTCAGAACATTAGCTCCATTTCCCAAACATGCAATTCACAGAACTCACCATAAATAGTTGATAATGCTGCAGAAATGCCACCAAGTCTGTAGTAGATATGCTGTACATTTACAATAATTTTTGGTAGGGTGAGGTGGGGCAAAAGTAACCTGAAAAACACATAATTGTACTTTGCAGGATGATATAAAAAAAATACTAGCAAAAGCATTGCCACAAAAATTGATTTCTGCCCTCTTCAAACAGTGAACAAGAGATTCAAATGACTTTCAGAACTTAAATCTGAATTGGATCCTTAGGAAATCTCTTTTTAAAAGCGCATTTTCATGTTACTTTTGCCCCACGAAATGGGGTAAAAGTAACATACCATGGGGCAAAAGTAACAATGCTGTACAAGTGCTGTTTGATAGCACTGAGAAGCAAAAGGCGGGACTGTAAATGTACTCCACATTATGTGGATGATTTGAGGAAATTTTCAGCAAAAATGGGCTAATAATGAAGCAACAATAGCTTATAATACTGAAGCAGGTGAAAACATTATCTGCTGAATTTTAAGCTTGCAGGAATTCTCTTTCTATGGGAATAAAAAAAAGAAAGTAAAAATCCTCTCATCCACCTATCTTGTACTAATTTCTTTGTTTTTCCTTTTTTTCTNGTTCTAGAAGGGTTAGAAATCTGGAACTTGGTACATATGTACCTTTTGGGATGTAGAGTTCAGAAAAAATCCGACTTTGGAGGTACATGCCCTGGGGGTACACATTCTGGGGGGAAAGGTTTTGCTGAAATATATATTGTGACAGATGAAGATGGCATTCAGGGATTCATCTGGATGTGCAGGGTTCAATGGTGTAGTAGTAACATGTCTGACTTCGAATCAAAAAGTCCGGGTTAAATTCTCGGCCATTCCGAGGCTTTATTTTGGCTTTTTTTGCCTTCCATGTCCTGTTACTCATTCCCCCTCCATTCCAGAAATGGAAAGGTGAAACTTGGCATACGTTTAAGTGACATGATATTACCGAGCTGAGGGACTATTCAGCTTTCATGGTGCATCCCTTCTGGGCATAGCTTTTGGGTGGGTTGGTTATTCCAAACATGCTTTTTCACCAGCGAAAAGGGCAAATGTATATATTGAAACTTTGTGGGCATGTAGTCCACTGAGGATGGATTTCAGTAAAAAAACAAGAAGATACTTTTCGGTTAAAACGGCTCAGGGCACATACTTTGCAAAAGGCAGATTTTTCCGAATTTCTGATCAGGGAAACATTGGGCGCGAGAAAGTTTAAACTTGGCAAAGAAGAACCTGATGGATAACTGAGTAAAGAAAAATTTCTACTTTTATTATGCATAGACGATCGTGAGTACCTGATTGACATAAGTAGCTATTCGCATGATGAGTCCATGAAAGATTCTATTTTGGCGATGCATGCCCAAGGGGCACACTTTTTCGGGGAACATATTTCAAATAGTTTTCTTGGCTTCAATCAAACGGAGACACATGGAAAGCTGAAACTTGGCAAGAACGTGACCGCTGACGCACTGAGCTCAATTGTCAAACGTCAAATTTCCCAAAAATTTTTGGGGTTCAAATTTCTTGGGGACGTAAGGTTTTCAAATAATTTTTCATTTCCCACCGAATCGGGCAGATGTAGAAAAGTAGCCTGCGCACACATAACGGACATGATGTCCATTTAAGGAAAAATTCATTTTTTGTTTTGCGCCTTCCCAGAGCACAGCTTTGGGTGGGTCGCTTTTCCAAATATATTTCTTCCGCCAGCAAGAAAGGGAAACGTATAAGGCTGAAACTGGGTGGCATTGAGTTCCTTGAGCCTACATTACAGGGCAAAACGTATGGCATTGAAACGTTGTGGGCATGTAGTTCACTGAGTATGGATTTCGGTATAATGAAAAAATAAAACGACTCACGGCACGCATTTTGCACAAAAATTCAGGAATTTTCTGATCCAGCAAAACAGAGGTCGCATCAAAGTTTAAACTTGGCAAATAAGTACTTCATGCACAGCAAAGTAGAGAAAAAATTATACTCTTATTATACAGGGACAATCGTGAGTAGCTGACTGATAGACATGAGTAGCTATTTGCATGTTGAGTTCAGCAAAAGTGATGATGTATGCCACCTTTTGGGGAACATATTTTCAAATAGTTCTCTTTGCTTCAAACGGAGACACCTTGAAAGCTGAAACTTGGCAAGAACGTGACAGTTGACGCACTGAGCTCAAATGTCAAACATTAAATTTTTAAAATATTTTTTGGGTTAATATTTATTGGGGACGTTGCGTTTTCAAATATGTTATCATATCCTACCGAATCAGCAGAAATATAAAAGTAGCTGGCGCACGCATTACGGACGTGATGTTGGTTTAAGGAAAACTCAACTTTTTGCGCGTCTCCTCAAAGCGCAGCTTTTGAGTCGGTCTTTTTAAGAAATATTTTTTTCCGTCAGCAAAAAGGGGAAACGTATAAGGCTGAAATTGGGTGGCATGGACCCCAAGTCAACATTTCAGAAGAAAACAAATCTACGTTAAAACCCATCAGGGCACTTTTTTCAGTCCCAATTTCCTGAATTTTCTTGATGCAATAAAACAGAGACAAAAAATACTATCTCCCACAGAAGTATCTGTTTAATGGCTGAGTACAGGAAAAATCCTGCCTTTGAAATATATCTCCTTAGCGTAGAATATTGGAGGGAAGTATTTCAAAATGTATTCTCCACCCTTAGAAAAAGGGACACAAGAAAAATTTTTAAGTTAGGCACACATTGAATCATATAAGTATTGATTCTGATAAAAATCAAGACCTTCGACCCCATATTTCCTGTATTTCAATGGGGACGTAGGGTGAGGTGGGGCAAAAGTAACCTGAAAAACACATAATTGTACTTTGCAGGATGATATAAAAAATACTAGCAAAAGCATTGCCACAAAAATTGATTTCTACCCTCTTCAAACAGTGAACAAGAGATTCAAATGACTTTCAGAACTTAAATCTGAATTGGATCCTTAGGAAATCTCTTTTTAAAAGCGCATTTTCATGTTACTTTTGCCCCATGAAATGGGGTAAAAGTAACATACCATGGGGCAAAAGTAACAATGCTGTACAAGTGCTGTTTGATAGCACTGAGAAGCAAAAGGCGGGACTGTAAATGCACTCCACATTATGTGGATGATTTGAGGAAATTTTCAGCAAAAATGGGCTAATAATGAAGCAACAATAGCTTATAATACTGAAGCAGGTGAAAACATTATCTGCTGAATTTTAAGCTTGCAGGAATTCTCTTTCTATGGGAATAAAAAAAAGAAAGTAAAAGTCCTCTCATCCACCTATCTTGTACTAATTTCTTTGTTTTTCCTTTTTTTCTTTCTTCTAAATTATCTTCCTCAAAACTAGTTCAAAACCTGCAATCCTGTTTGCTTATGGTGAACACCAATAAAAGTCATGCCTCTCACAGGAACCTATCAACAAAGAGAAATATTATTTTCACAGATCATAACCTAATGACTTTTATTGAACTTCTGCACGATACTTTGACACAGACAATAACTGAAAAGAAAGCTCTTCATTAGACTCTGTCGAACATTATAAACTTAACAGAAATCCATTGACAATTCTTGTGATTCCTTCGTATCTTTTTTCATTCCATTTCATTTTATTTCAATCTTTCATTCGTTTCACTTCTTAGTTTCTTCTGATTCATTTCTTTTTGGATTTCATGCGCTCAAGCACATCTTCATGAGTGAGAATTTCTCCAAACCTTGAAGGAGCAACCTTCCTCCTCTTTACAGCCGGTGCATCCGTCTTCTGAATTTTCTGAAGTAAGAGGTCCTCAAAGGACATGCATGGCTGAGCCTGCTTTGTTCTTGGAAGCCTATGTGCATTTGCACTGTGCAACTTTGACGTATCACCTCGTTTCTCCAAAGTTGACCTCTCTCCTGCATCCTCTGGGAATGACTGCTGATTTCGTTCCCTTAGTGACGCCTCGAGGTTGAATGTAGAATTGTCAACTGGAGGCACTAAATTATTAGCAATTGCCAAATTTGCAGGATGGAATGCTGACTTCGCAATGGCATTTTGGTTGCAGAGAGATGGGGTCGAATCAAAGATCCCTGTTCCCCGGTAGCCAGCCTTGATATGAGAAGCACCTATCTTCCGCCAAACACTTCCTAGTTGCTTTGCAAACTCAGCTTTTGGCATTCCCCCTGCAAGGCTTATGCGGCCCCATGATACCAACTGGTGATCCCATGCGGTTTTCAGGGGCCCAAAAACCCCTTTATCCAGAGGCTGGAGAATATGAGAAGTATGTGGCGGAAGTTTCACCAGAACAATGTCGGCTTCCATGGCACACAAGATGAGCTCGATTGTCACGTGAGAAACGTGACCATCGTACAAAAGGACTGCCTTTTTTCCTTCTCCAATGATGTTCTTCACATGGGGAACAAACTGATTCTTGAACCATTCCAAAAAGATGTGTGAATTCATCCATCCATTCTCTGACACAGCATAGTTTGTGCCAGGGTATGCATCTGGAGATGTCCATGAATCCCAGAAATTCTTTCCTCTGTAAATGATGAGCGGCGGCATCTTTCTTCCAGATGCACTTACACATGCCAAAACCGTTGTTGATTCCCTTCCAGAACCTTGGCTCTGGCGGGTTAGTGAAGTTCCCTTTGTACCCACACCTTTAGTCTTCCTCGGATCATGGAAAAATCCCGTCTCGTCTGCATTCCATACAAAATCCCCTTGAATGGCTGCATCCTCATCATACAAGCCTATCTCTTGATATGCTGCAGCAATGACTCTGAAGAAATCGGCTATGACCACTGGATCAGCTTGCTTGGCTCGACAAGACTGCAGGAGTTCTGGTTTTTTCAGAGTTAGTGTGGAATGCCTGGTCATGAATCCACGGAACCAGTCTTCTCCTAACTTGTCGACTTTCAGCTCGTTGAGCTTGCAGTAATCTGTAGCAAGTGCTATGACCTCTTTTCTTGACAAAGGATAGCCCCACTCCCCCATTTTTCTCAAGACAGATTCCAGGGTGTCCTCCACTTCCTTGGATAAAGCAGGCTTCCGTCCGGGAACTGCAGAGTCAAGTCCGGTTCTTCTAGTGCTCAGGCGCATCTTGATGGTGCTCTCAGGAACACCATAATAATTTGATGCTATTTTTCGGTTCATTTCATGATTCTTAATGGCATTCACAGCACTTACAAGATCTCCATGGGAGTAGCGTTTCCCCGCACCCCTCTCAGTTTTCCTTTTGTAAGTGCGAACCATTATGAAGCCTGGAAGAAGCCCCATGCACATTACTCAGTCAAGCATACATATTTTCTAAAAATAAACTGATGTACCAAAGTTAAGAGCACTTAAAATATTGTATGTGCAATGTTACTTTTGCCCCATGCAACGTTGTTACAATTGCCCCACGACCCAACTTTCCATGGGGTAAAAGTAACATTCAACTAAACAAGTGATGTGATAAGGCCAAAGTCCAAATTTTGAGATCATGAGGTCGATATGAAGATCAGACAGATAATGTAACAGTTTTACATTTAAGACTTCATTAGTTGGGAAGAAATACGAAATTGCAACAAAAGATAAAAAATTTGGATTATTAATTTTTTCATCAAGGCGCGCAAAATTAAAGTAAACACATTCTTAGGAAATCACAGAGAAACTCAAAATATATTTTATCAAAGGATGATGATTGACATGTTATGGACACAAAATAGGGAAATTGTATCTGATGTACTTGCAAAAAGATAAAGCATTGTTACAATTACCCCATTGTTACTTTTGCCCCACCTCACCCTACTTTAACTGAATTCTAATGCTGGAACAAGTCTATGGTTGACCATTGATGATTCACATAGACCTAGAAATCCAGTGCAGGTTTTCTCTCTTATGTTTATATAATTTAACTTCCTTACAAACAAACTCATATAAGATTTTGCAAGGATCTGGATGGTTCTCTGAAAGAGTGAGAAAAGAAAATATTGAAAAATTAGTTTGTACAGCTTGGAACAGTGAATATATTGTATTGCTCCTTTTCTACTTTGAATGAGTTCTCATGACCTTCACCTTTCCTGCTGTTAAGAATTTCATATTAAGGAAGTTCAGATGCCCATGAGCCCCTTGAATATAGTCTGGAAAAAGTAGTTTCAACCAAGCACTACCAAGGTAAACTATCAGCCTGGTAAATGGAAGGATGGCGTAAAGTATAGTGCATTCATTAATAATCAAGCAATTTTGTTTCAGGAGAAAAATGCTTAATTCCTCTTCCTGGGAAAATCGGAAAACGAACCTGAAAATCCTTCATTTATATGAAGGATTTTCCCAGGTTCGTTAGAATATTCTCTCTGAACTGTGTAGACCATGGTTATTGACTTTGTATTGCCTATGATATTTTCTTGATGGTGACATTTTGTCCTTTTATGCCAGGGGCCATATTTCATTATCAATATTATCAATGAAGGGAGGATCTCAAGATAACTCATATTGACTGCAGACAAGCCACTCAGAGACCTCTGGCTGATAAAAAAATGCATGAATAGCCTTAGTCTAGCCCAAGATATGAAAGTTTGATTTTGGAATGTGATACAGCAGTAAGATTATAGTAACAGAGTGCCTCCAGTAATCCTACCCCTGTCCTACCCCAATCCTGTGTGAAACCCAGTCTGTTGGAATCATTGTCTAACTGCTACTGATTCCATCCGTCCAATACGAACCATCCCAAAGGGACAATTTCTAATATTCTATTTAATTTTAATCATTTTCTTGTTTCGCAACAGTCAAGGTAGTTTGCTATTAAAGTACAGCGACGTACGAGTAATACTACCGGCCATGCCAGATGACCGCGAGCATTACACAATCTTGTTTTTATTTCTACATCAGAGTTTTTTTATGTCTCACTTTTGTGAGCAGGACTTACCTTTACCCTAAACCTACTACAGTCGGTTTAGGGAAACCATTCCGTCTTCATTCCTGACTTCATGTTTCTTCTTATTGATAGATTATCAATTAAGTAATTCAAGTGCATTTGCTTACCTATATCCTCTCTCGGCCTGTTTATTTTGAGTAAGGTAGTGCTATTGAATAGAACAATTGATTGAATAGAAGTACACAATTTCAAGTGATACACATTTGATCAAATTTAGTATTGAGGTCAAAACTGGAAAACTTTAATTCTTTCACTGTGTAATTTAATTGACATGGGTTAGGGAGTACTAACTATTGTGTGAGGAAAGTCTACTACTGCAGTGAAAGAGTTGAAAAAAGTCAACATCCTTTGAATGAACCTCAAGTGTCTTATTCATCACAGGGCCTCAATGAAGAAATGGTATCTAGAACTGGCAGGAGCAAATCGAGAGCTGGTTAATGCATACACGATTCGTTACACCAATAGCACTGAGCTCTCTGAGACCTTGAAGCAGGTGAATCAAATAGTTCAGCGTGCAGCCAAGCTTCGAGGTATGATCCACATGAAAGGGGTAGCATTGGATTGTTAACACATGCCAGATAGTGAATGATGGGTAGTAAGATGCAAGTTCACACCCAGTTCTTGCACTAATTTATGTGTTATGCTTCCTTCTGGGGTAATGCAATTGTTGGAGTGTGACATGAGAGAAACATGGTGTCAGCTTGTATCTTCTGACCAGTCATTTGATATCCAGCATATATTTTAAGATCCAGTGCTGCTTCACTGCTGTTTTTTTTGTGTGTTGATGGTGGTTTATCAGGCTCAAGTATTTTCCCAATTTCAGTGGGTAAGTACAAGGCATTGGTGGTGAATGGGTGTCGTGCAGCCATTCGAGACAGCAACACCAACCTTCTTGTCCGTGTCATGATGAATGGAGAGGCTTGACTGCATATACTTCCTTCTTGGGTTTGATCTAGTCATAAATTTCACTGTTATAATCTTGCTGAGTTATTTGTATTCGTGGTTATCAGCATTCATAATTTTACAATGCTGGACTAGATTATTTTGATTGCAGATCCCACTAATGTTTTATGTGAGAAAAATTTGAGAAAGTTACTGCCAGTAGAACTTTTCCATTGTCATTTTTTGCATTCATTTAAGTTTCCCTTTATGTATGAATTTTCTTTTAATATGTCATGAATACAGTTGGCACTTTCACACCAAATAGCTTTGTTGCCTTTGTCATTTGATGATTGAAATGGTCACTGTGGGTTAGTAATAGTTCTGGCCCACCAGCTTAAAATGATCAAAATTCCAAAAGGTGCAGGCTTGGTTTATCCCCATCAGTGCAAACTCTCACTTTGAAACTCAGATTCTGAAATATTTATTGGTAGGGTAAAACACCCAGTGATGGGCCATGTTGCAGGAAAATTCCAAAAACTAGGCATTTTAAGCATGAATACCTCTGAAGTGTGTATGTGCTTGCATTCTGCTAGCCTATTTCATAATAGGGATAAGTGTGCTATGGAAGCTTAGCTGTTGGCATTTTTATGTGCTCTAGCCCATCACTGGGGACCGGTCCATCACTGGGTATTTTTACCCTACCCAAAATGTGATACTACTTCTTTCCTCATGTAGACATCTGCCAAAACATTACTGACTCTTTATCTGTACTTTTCTTGATTTTATAGAAGCAAAGTCATTCAAGGCAGAGAAGGTTTAAGCTTTTAGACAAAATTAAATTATTTTTCTTATTGTTTGGTGAAAGGCAAAAAAGTAGGAGATATCAGCCATTACTTGAATTGATTGAAGGAATTTAGATTTTCATTAAACCCATCTCCCATGTTTTGGGTACTGAGATGTACCTTATGGATGCAGGTAACACAGTACTAGGTGCCCAGTACTAACCATATCTGGCACTAGTTCTAAGGAAGCCCATTAGGCTTAATGTTCTCCTGCATGCCTATTCCTTGAGACTTTCACATTATGATTCTCAAAGATGTTACCCAAGAGCTTCACTGCACATGGATAGATGAGAGTGAGACTTTGTGAGGTCAGGCAATTACTAACTCTATGACACAAGAAACAGCTCTCTCTATCTTGGTTCATACATTGCAAGACCTTCCAGTGCTAATGAAGTGCTTTTGTAATGTTCGAAAAGGCATGCTTCCTTCAGCTGTATCTTACTGTCACAACTCCCTTTTCCTTTCTAATTCTTTTTTATAACTTTCATGATAGCAAAAACTTTTCTGAAATCAACATCTAAATATGCAAATGCATTTTTTGAAGTGCCTCAAGTAAAGAATATTTAATTTAAACAAATGGCATTATGCATGTTCAAATAATGAGGTATTGGGTATTATAGGATGCAGACATCTGAGAGTATGTCGTCGTGTGCACAGGATTGGAAGGGCAACACTTTGCTTTCCATATTACTTCTCCTTCTTCCAAGATCCATGAATCCGAAGGACATCCTCACTTTGAAAGATTTCACATTTTGGTGTTCACATAGCAGATTCCTATAATCCTTCATTTAACTTTAACCTTTATTATACATATTTAAATCTCCCACATAAACACTGGCAGCCAGATTTTTTTCTACACAGCTCATAAACATTCACTAGCTGAATAGCACAATTGTTCTAAAAAATAAACTGTTGACAGTGAAGCCATTATTAGTATCAGAACATTTTTCCGAAAAGCTGCAGTACAGCATTTGTACCTTCAGGCAGTGTTTGGTGCATTACTTGTGAAAAGTAAGTAGTTACAAGTAGAAGTTACTTTTCCTGAATGAAAACTCTGATCTTTCTACAATTTCTCCACTTCTTTGACAGAAGCTGGATGCATATGCTCAAAGTTATCCCTGATTTAATTAAAATTGAATTATGATCATCACTGAACTGGATAAATACTCATGCTCGCTCTTTACCTTGTGCCTCTTCCCTTCCCATAGACTAATTAACAGAAATTATAAGCTGATAGCTAGAATGGACCCTTTCATTTTAAAAAAAAAGCCAATCACCATTGGTGATGGGAAGACCTTATCCAGCCTGTCCCCTATCATTAGTTACAGATAGAAAAATGGAAAAGACTGAAGTCATGTTCTCTTGCATCCTCCAAACCAGACATTGATTGCACAAATCCAGCTCATACAGTGATTGAAAATGAATTTTCACTAACTTTTTACAATGTGCATGGGTTTTTTTACAATGCCATCAAGAAGATGAGGGTGTTTTGCCCATGAAATGTGGGGAATTGGGTCTGAGCCTTTCATGTTAGAAGTGGTACCAATTCACTTGCAAATCACTGTATGTTAAGTTAGGTTCTACTTTTGGAAGTGTGAGTGCTAGGCCTACAGGGTGGGCAAAAAAAAAACCTTGGTTATCACCTCGACCTCGACACGTGATATCAAAATGGGCGAAATCGCCTCTTGATATCACTAACTCTCCTGACTCCTGAACACTTTACAGCATAGTTTCTAGAGAGTTTGAAAATATTGTAATAACATTTCTATATAGAACATTTATCTAGCTTTCCAGTGATGTAAAAAGATTTTTAAGATCCAATCCATCATTCCGATGCAGTTGCACACAGTGTAACAGATGCAGCATTAGAAAAGTGCACTTACTAGTACCCTACAAGATGTGCTCCAGGTGACATCCATACCTTCACTTATGGTGAGTAGGCAACCTTGCATGCACTAGCTGCCATCGCTGCATGGCACCAACTTTTCTAGCACCACCTCTTATACTCTTTATCTAACTGCATGAAAGTCATGTCATGAATCTTTATTTTGTCATTATTGAAAAGCTGAATGAATGTTCTATAGAGAGGTGCTATTGCAATATTAGCAAACTTTTGGGGATCAGTGCTGTGGAGAAGAAGTTTTTTTTGGTCCACCCTGTATTACAGTGCTTATCGAATGAATTCACCCCCCTCTTACTAAGGGCTCCTATGACTCGCCATGCTTTTCTATGACGCATCTGCGGATGTTGTAACTGCTAATAACAACTAATCAAGGTAGATGTCGCACACGTCGCTATGTCCTGCATTCTAAACGGTTGGGGAAAGTGTATTCATCCATTCTGAGTTTTTCATTTAAATCTCGCTTAGTCTTCCAACAAAATAAATAATATTAATTTATGAAAGACTCTTTTGGGAAGATAATAAGAAGATTTGGGAAGATAATAAGACATGCCCCTAACTTCTTTCTCTCATTCATTTTAATCACATCAATGATACCCATTGACTAACGAAGGATTTCATAATCATTATTTAGACTCAGAGGAGGGAAAAATTACATTCTATACTCAAATTTCTTGTATTTCTACATTTGATCAATTTTATTCATTAACTTAGGCATCAACTGGATTCTAGTCCAATTCTTCTTATTTGTAAAAAGTACATCGAACGTAGATCGCCTGCCATATGAGGTTTTCCTAGAAGGGAAAGGAAAGCTTCCGTGAAAACCAAGACTATGGAGAAGGATTCAGAAAGTTAACAATTAAAATTTCGTTTAACTCATAGATTTCCGGAATATTGAGAAATATGAATGTTTTCCAGGTGTCTTTTCATGTATGATAAAATTATAAGGTAAAAATAAAAATGCTTCAGAATTATATACAAGGTATATGACTGATTTCGTGATTGCGTCGATGACAAGGTGACTATATCATTTTTACTTAGGTGCTCTGACATTCCTCAAGGTTTACTTCACTCGAACTTTTTAAAGGAATGTTGGTTCCTGCTCGTTCTGATCAGCTGTATTATGTCAAGTTTGCGAAGCTCCTTCAAGGTATCATTCTGGTCTATAGTAGTTGGGTACCTTGCTGGGATCGCAAATGTGATTAGTTTAGCTGTTTATGGGATGAAAAACAGATGTCACTCTCTTCTCACAGCCAGCAGCGCCACCGCCCACTGCAGGGGGGGTGAATTCATTCGATAAGCACTGTAACTATGTCTAACTAATGACGGATTGTTAGGAGGGTGATAAAATAGGGCACTTGAAATATGGGAAGTAGATAGGGTCTACCTGCCCACCCAGCCTAAAGGGTATTGGACAAGATAGTGGACACAGGTGCCAATGTTAGGTATACCAAAGGTTTCTGTGCAGATGCACAATCAGAACCAAAGCAACGCCTATCATTAAGACCTAACATTAGACCAGTCTGTCTGGATGAAGTCAGGACATGATAGAGCTCATCTATACATGCTTTCTCAAGGTAGATGCTGAAGTTTGTACACTGGAAAGTACCTTGGCCTTCAGTAAACATTGAGGGCACTTTGCACATAAGTTTGCATCAGTGGAACTCTTGAATTCATTCCTAACCTCATGCACTTCAAAATATTTTTGCAGGTACAGCCAAGAAACCTACATTGAAGAAACCTTGGTTCCTTGAGGCAATTTCATGTTCATGCCTTTCCTCCCAATTTTGTATCAATTAGGATGCTTGTAGTCATGAAGTGCTGGTTGTTTTCAGCAAAATTATTTAATCATCAAGAAAAGAAATGCATTAGAGTAACACCACATGCTTTTTCCATTAAAAACCAGTTCCAGTTACTCGTTCCATTACTCTCCCCTGAAAAGTAACTCGTTACCAAAAAAGATACTGAAAAAAGTAACCAGTTACTGTAATGCATTATTTTTACTTTGTTACTGCCAACACTGCCTTCAGGCGATGGAATAATACATTCTGTGGTACAGCAGTTGTGCCTTTCATCTGATAAAGGTTAATGTGTGTGCATTTCTATGCATTATTTCAAAAAAGTCAGCTTTGGATATATGTAAAAGATTGGTATTTGTAAATACCTTAAATAGAAGATAACCTGTGTAACTTGTCTTAAATAGGCTAGATAGCCCTGATGTGATTATATTTTTTTATTGTCTTGTTTTTTTCTTTTCCCTCTAGGTCAAACCAACTTTGGAGCAGAAAAAAATTGGGTTTTGGGAATATCATTTATTTCTATAGTACAACTTTTTTTTCACTATCTAAATATATTCTCAATATTATCGAGGACCCTACCTGTGTAGACCAGGGGTCAGGAACCTATGGCTTATGAGTTATGGCTAAAAATCATTATTGTTCCTCATTTTTCTCATTTATCAGAGAATGTACATGTCTTTTGCCAACTTCAGGAATAATTGTATTTTGAAAATCTCTGGCTCATGAGCACTTAGCTCAATATGGCTCACATGGCTAAAAAGGTTCCCAAGAGGTCCACGAGAACTACAGAAAGCCACCTTAGATGCCTGAAAAGACTTATTCACTGACATCATTCAAGAATGATTCTTCCTCAGGAAAAGAACTATCATGAATCAGTTTCAGTGAGGTGTGTCTTCTTGAGCTCATAGGGATTCCCAAATATTTTACTTGCAACTTCAAGGTGCTTGGGTGACTAATCCAGCATAGGGAAAATTCTCCAAATATATATATACTGTTAAGTATGACATAAGTATTCAAACAGCTGTGTGCATTTTTTCTCTGCACCTTGTATAATGTTTAGGAATACAGGCCTATGTGATTTTTTTGCATTGACTGAAAGAAAGTTTTTCTCAATACTCTTACTTGACAAAGTTTTTTAATGTATACTTGTAAGAATCACAAGATTATGGATTACCATTATACAGCATGTGCTACTACATGGTGTTTCAAAAAACTACCAAATCATTCTCACTATTGACAGTATATTTCATCAGATTGACTACATTTTTTAAACACTGCTTATAGATAGAGGAAAGAAGGAATGTGCCAAATTTGAAGCAAATTGATGCATTGCATCATGTTCTATACCAGATCAAACTTGATAGGTAAAAAAGTGAGATGTACAAGCCTGCTGATGTGTTTGCCTCAGTCAGGGAAGCTAACCTCCTTGGCTGTTCTGTATGGCAAGTATAGACACTCACTTGCTGCACAGTTGAGGGGGATGCATCAGCAAGGATGTCTGATGCATTTTCTCAGCATTCAACTTTCAAACGGTGTTGCACGTGACACATTGGGTCAATATTGTTAAAATTTGACAAAAACCTTCTTTCGTCTTTCATGCAGTTTTTGAAATATTTGGTCAATCAGATGAAATTTAGTATCATTCCTATATAATAAAAAAAAAACAAATTGGCAGTTTTTTTTAACACAGCATAGAAACAATTCAACATTTAAACTGTTGCATTTGTAGAAAAGAAATTTTTTTAAAGACCCAAGTAATTGTGCAAAATCTGTGTGGATCAAATAAGTCACACAAATAAAAAATTTCATCAATATTATGTATTTTTAATTACCTTCAAATGTAATACACATACCCAGGTACAGTAGACCAATGGATGAGCACATCAAAACTTGTCTGTAAAATGCACTAATTTCTACCTACAGTGACCCATCACATATCCAACTCACATGATAAAATCTATCTCATGGACAGATGGAATCATTGTCAATTTTTAAAAATAAATAAATGGGAGTTTAAGCAATAGGCTAAAATCACAGTTACAGTGTCATATAGCATCCCAACTGAACTATAACTCAGTTGAAGCTGAAACTTTCTTGGAAGTAAGCAAGACAAAACAGGACAAGAGTTCCCAAGACAAATCCAGAACACTGCAAAAGTAAAACTTTGGCAGCAGCTGCAAGGCCTTTCTTGCTTGCTTCTGATGCCTTCTCATTCATCTCAGGCACCTGTAATAGCAAATAGAGAAACTGATGTGATGTCCTTGAATTTCTAATTCAAATAAACAAACTGGTTTTTAACAACCACATATCTTGCAACTTGGTGGTCTTAAAATGCAAAATTATATTCCTGAACACATCTGCCAACTGGAGGAACCCCCTTAAATCAAATTTGCATCCATCAAAAGAATTGTATGGAATCCATGTACATGTATTATGACCCTGGAATAGAAAAAGGAAGTCAGATTGTAGACTGAGTAAAATATGGAGAAGCTTCAGGGGAATATGAGGACAGTTATAAGGAGAAGTAGGGTGCTTGGCATAATAATATTCCCTGATGCAAACAACACTGCTCCTATCATCGAAAATGAGGCTCCTTTAGGATCTTTGTCAGACTACCAACTGTACATTGTTCAGGCATTGATGATACTTGAGTATTCTGCATTGCCAGTGGCTACACCAGGCACATGACCTCCCACAAGGAGCACTTGTTCATGGGGTGCGGCAATTACTGCTTACTTGATCTTTAACGCAGGTGTAACACAATCACAATATCACTGAAGTCACCATGATCTTGAATAATGGTGCTCCAGGTTTGATCTTGACAACCATTGTCTTGTCAGAGAAGGATGCAGAGTTGCAAAGATTACATATGAAGTTTAAAAACTTTCCCACAAAATAAGATGTAATATTAGCTGCAATTACACTGAAAATCTGTAAGCTACTTCAGGCAACTTTTATACCTGCAGTTCACATACATTGCTGAAAATACACAGACAAGACCCTTTATAGTCAAGTTTGTTGTGGTCTATCCCATTACATTAGAGACAAAAATGCATACCAAAACATATCAACAAGCCTTAACCCTCTCAGAACCTATTTACTGCCCACTTTTATTTTGAATAATAGCATTCATCACACCACCCAAAATGCAAATCAACCTCTTATGTCGATATTAGATTTCCCAACAATATCAGCTGTAATTCAGCAACTAAGTGATTGCAATGATTACATTAACATGACGAATAGGTGAATCTCCTGCTTCAGAGTAAGTGACTCCAAAAATGCATGAAGTAAATAAACTATTTTCAACCCTCAAGCCCAATTGACTGCAAACATTGAATGTGAGTGAAAGGGTTAAACGAGAAGAAAGAAGTCTTCCTCCTTACCATGTCAACAAGAGCGATGTACAGGAACATTCCTCCGGCCAGGCCAAAGATATAAACTCCAGCAGCATCAACATTTCCAAGGAAAATTCCTATGACTAAACCAATATAGCAGACACAGGCTGAGAGGAAATTGTACAGGAGTGCCTGTTTGAGGCTCATGCCAGCATGAAGCAGTACAGCAAGGTCCCCTGCAAAATTAATGTCACATTGCTTCAGCACTTCAGTGAATCAAAGAGTCAGAAGAGCTCTTGGCCCTTTATCTTTCAAGTAGGCCTTATATTTTCTGGGTGAATGATGTAAAAAATATAGGAAGCATGTGTTTACCTACATTTTACAATCACCAGAAAGGATATTTAAAAAAAAACACCAGACACAGTTTACATTATGCAGTAGTACTATTATCTATGCTGACAAGAACTCTGTTCATGGTAAAAAAAAATTTTTTCCTGCAGATGATACTCACCTAATTCATGAGGGAATTCCTCACAAAGGACAGCAATACTAACACTAACACCTGTGAGAATGTTGTTGTTGAAGCTAGCACCTATAGACAGGCCATCAATGAGATTGTGGAGGCCATCTCCAAAGATAACCATCCATGCCACTGTAGCAATGGTCTTGTCACCTTCAGTCACCATCATCTCATGATTGTGTCCATGTACAGGCTTTGGCCTCTGTCAAGAAAATGTATAAATCTGATAACAATGGATGAACAAATGAGGAGGGAGTCTTCCATTAATGTCACACTGAATTTTCCTCATCTATAAGTAGGAAGAAGAATATGAGGAATGAAAAAAGAAAGAATGATATTTGGAGAAGTATAATTGATGGGCTTTGAGATGGTTAAGGAAATGGAAAATGATGGACAGGGTGGGTGGATCAGGTTTATTTAGGCTTACCTACTTGCCATGTTCTTCTAAATGAGTTTGGGTGGACACATTCATGAATACTAACATGTTCCATGTTTGCATGACAACAAATTTTAATATATGGCATGTAGCTGCATCTATGAGAATACTTACAAGTTATTCCTTGGTTTAGGATCCTTTATGCATCCATCAAACTGTGCAAGAACTTTGAATGACAATCAAAAAGCAACTTACATGCTAATATAAATATTTTATTTGTGAAAAGTGGGTTTATTTGCACAAACCAGCTGTATTCAAGTGCAGACCATTTTATATTTCTATGTGGCCCATTACAATGTACTTAAAACTGATATTTTCATATTTAATCCTTTTCATTTGTGATTATTTATATGACAAACAGTCATATAAATAATCACAAACAATTTTTAATCACTGATTTGGAATCGTGAACTCAAAACTAGCAACTTTTTTATTCTTTAGATATTCCGATACTTATGTTATTCTGTTGCTTAAATTTTTACACTTGAAGGTATTCCAATTTTGATTCTTTTCATGTCTACATTTAGATGTTTAGGTATTTAAATGTGCACTCACTAAAGTAACCTAAAATTTGGAGGATTTATGTGTTGCAAAGAAAAATGTCTCCCTTTGCAAATAAATGGTGAAATGTGAAAGAGTGCTTATAAAAAATACAGCCCATAAGGTAGCACCTAGACTAACCACTGGTGCATTTACATGAACCCTGGCTCCAAGAAGTGGCAGTTTCAGTGACTATGACAAGAGAAAGTATAAGTAATGCAGCATGTGTAGGTAGTTTTTTACTTTCACATTTTTAAATTAGATTTCCTTGCTTAAGGTATCTCAATAGGAAGTTGATTGTACGTTAATATAAATATTTTTTTTAATGCAGTCTGTTCCTGGTTGACCAAAGTATCCATGTAGCCCTCACCTCAAAAATTTTGGGAATCACTGGCGTAAACCCACCCCAAGAGATGTGAATATCCCCATGTATCAACAAAGATAAGTTATTTCAATAGTAATTCTATTAAATGATGCTAAGTTTGTATACAGCTCATTCACAAAAATGCAAATTATTTAAACAGAGATGTCACTAAAAAGTATAAGGCTAAGGATTATGAATGGATAAGAGGGAACAGGGAATATATTTTTACAGGAGAATCAGTCTCAGGAAAAGGCATGCCTTTTCCTGAGACTGATTCTGGAATGGTATTGGAAGGAAGAGAGGTATTAGGGCTCCTACAAACTCCCTCCAGGTCAGTATTGCCTACTGCTTAGCTCCCCTCACCAGCCTGTTGAGAGCCAGCCCAAGATGGAAATCAGATGCTCAGATTTATGGGTGAATAGGCAGTACATATCATGGCTGCCATAATTTTAAGCTGTGGAAGAAAACTGAGATTCTTTAAAATTAGCAATAGTCACACATAAAAAGGGCCATCTTTCTTGATGCTCTGGAGCATAAATAGAATCAAACAGAGGTACACTAATTCAAAATTTTCAGTTTATATCTGATGCCAGCTCTAAATTGTGTGACCAACACCAATAATGCATTGCTCTCACCAAATGACCACTGGTAAAAATATGTTTGTAACTTAAAATGAACAGGTTGATCAGAGGCCAATTAAAATCAAAAGACAAGACACAGCAACACTTCTCTACAATAAGTAAAAAAAAAAAAGAGTATTAGATCCTGATTTAGAAAAGAGGCTATAATGAAATTCAAAATGGGTAGGTACTAATTCCAAGTTTTTGTCCTATGCTCTCACATTAATGCATTACTTCCTTCAAATTATATTCTAAACAACCCATCATTGTTGGTTGAATCCTAGCCATAAACATCCAACATAGCTGCTCGCAAGTATTAGCCAGCATATCTAACAACCAATTCCTCCCTTCATGAGAAAATTGCCGAGACAGATAAACTGGACAAACCTTTTGATGACCAAAAGATGCCTTGATAACTTGCTCACTGCTCTCATACATGTCTTTGGAATTAGGCACCAAACATATTTCATTTAACCCATTTTCCAAGGATGGATCATGGGGAATACTGGATATATTCTGGCCTTCAGCTACTTGGTTCTCACTAGATCCTTCAGAGCTATCCTTCATCTGGACATCTGTTGTGCTATGTTTCTGCTTCCGATTCATTCGCTGTTGAGAAACACAAAAGAAAAAAGTTTCCAAAGACCTCATGTTCATGAAAATTTCAAATGCATCTCAGAGGAGACTCACTTTTCGATGGTCAAGCAAGATTTTCAAAATTCGCTCAACCAGGAAGAAGAGGTAGATTCCAAATGTTATCATCAAAGAGATATAGAGGTACTCGTGATTCTCATGATACTTGGCCAACGTAAAACCCTAAAATAGATATACCAGTAGGATTACTGTTTGCTGAAGTAAACTGACCTGAACTTTTTCTTTATGAGAAACAAATGGCATTGAACTTGCTTGGGGAATGAGATGAAAGAGGGAACTGCCTGTTAGTGACCCAACTGCAAGGCCAATTAAAACTGTGAGCATATTTTCAAAGAAGTTCTTTCCCATGCATGGGAGGAGACCAGCTCCAAACAAAGAACATAAACTGATGACTGTCACACATAGGAGTCCATATCCCCACACTGAAAAAAGAGGTAAAATAAATAAATAGTACTATTACATTTCTTCAGAAATTTAATTTCACAACACTAGACTACCAGTGGGCAACTTGAAGTTACCTTCTTTTTTAGATGGAGAGTTTTGTTCTTCGTGCTTGACATTCGGCAATGAAAGACTGCAAATCCCAGAGGCTGCTTGAAAAAGTAGGGGAGGACAAAGAGTGTGAATATCAGACACATGCAGATCATGATTCTGGGAAGGGTGAGCAAAGTACTGGCCACCAAGGTACAGCTCTACCAGCTCTCGAGATGAGAGGCACTGGAAAAAAAAAAGCTATTAAAAAAAGCAATCCCTTTAACGCCTTTCCTTCTGGGAAATGGACTTACCTTAGAAGCCACATTACAATAGAGACTGGATGCCTTGCTGTTCACAGTACAATTCCTTAAGAGATCAAATGGACCATCCAAGGGAGGTAGGGTATCTAATGATATACCAGACTTCTGATGAAGGACTTCATAAAGCAGTCCAAAACTCTCTATTGAGAGGTCTGGTTTTTCATATGAGAATCTTCTCATGAGGAGGTTCATTATATCAGCAGGATCATCTGGGAGGGGTCCCCATTTTGGATTCCATGCATCATTCAAGAGTGGCTCCTTCCCTGAACACGAAGCAGGCATTTTGAAGAACAGAGTCAATGAAAGCAGAAGGCCTATGCTTGTCCCTCTTGCACATGTCTTGGCTGCCATAGCAAAAATTCTGGCAAGAGCAGGCATCATGAAGTGAGCCTTTTCCACCTTGAGAGGTTTTGGCTTTGACACAACAGCTGCTGACATCTCTGATACTCCTGATACTAGAAAATGGAAGAGGGCAACATTACTATAATCATGATTCAACTCATTAGTGGATTTAAAAAAAATAATACATGAATTTATACATTCCAAATGGAGTCTACATGACTTCAATCAAACGGTAAAATATGCTGATGCAACCATATCCAGAAAGACTGATTATAAACTTGCAGAGACTCATTTATGGGAAAGGTCTGATATGTTGACATTAGCATCACAAACTTCATGTGTATTGATTGGTCTTCCAAAGTGGAACTGAAAATAATTATAAACTAAAAAAAGATCCATACAGGAGACAACTGCAGCCAGGCAGTTGATAAAAATCTCCTTTATAAAAACTGAAGATGGATAATACTGAAACAGGTTCCAACTTGCCAACTTCAATGAATCCACAACTAACTACTTACTATTTGCCAGGCCTACCTTTTGTCAATTGGTCAGTGAAATAAGTAGTATGGAATTTGCTATAATTGAAAGCTGTAGATCAGTCAAGAATGTAGAGTTTAATTTACAAATTCACTAGGAGTGAATTTTGAGGAAATCCTCTATAACAGGATGTTTGGAAAGTCACTCCCTATCTTTAAATCTTAATACCATCATTTTTTGTAATTTTTGTACCAGAATAATTTTTTTCATGCCAAAAACAGAATTAAATGAGGTTTCATGATTTCATATAGTTTTTTGTATACAGTAACCCTCCAAGACACCGAAATTGAATCTTCAACACCATGTGAAAATAGCTGCACAGCACAAGGTGCAGAGGTTCTTTGTCCAAAGTTGCACAGAAACCATTCTTCCACCACCACCTCTGGACCAAGATAGGGGTCAAAGGGACAGGTGCCAAAGATTAAATTTTGGTGTCTTGGAGGATAACTGTAAACAAACAAATAAATAAAATCATGAAACCTCATCACACTCTTTCTTTTGGCACTAAAGGCATTGTTAATTTTTTTTAAATTATAAAATAGTTATGCTATTTAAAAATAGGGAGTGATTTTCCAAACATCTTTTATATGGACCAGAGAGCTCTGAAGGTATTTGTGCACCAGAATAAGGCATCAAGCCACACATCCAGTGCAAATGCTGCCTCCTTGAACCAATTAGAAGAAGCCACAGGAATTCCAACACCATATATAGGGTGGTTAAAAAAAAAAACGCTCTACTGTTTTCTATAGGAGAAATACAGTTTCATAAATTCAGTGAAAAAATTCCATTGGATAGGCTATCGATATTTGACTCTTCCCAGGTGTTGAAATGCTTGCCAGCTTTTTTTCAATACTCTTGCCTAAATTTTGCTATTCCAATTTAGAGGTGAATTATAAGGTGCTTAGAGGTGGAGCATTTCACCTCAAGTGAGGTGTATAAAAAAGTACCACTTTTTCGCACATGCACACAAAATGCACCCTTTTTGCAAAGTGTTGGTATGATACTAACATTGAATCTAATTTCAACAGGCCTAGAGGTGTACCTAAACTTCTTGGTTATCCAATGGGATAGGGTGGTACCAGGTTGGCAGAAGTTCTACATGGAAGCTTTCCTGACTATGGAAATGTGCTTTCCTGCACTTGAGGGGGGATAGGGTACTCACTCCCCTGCATGCATCACTGGCTTTCTCTTCTCTTCTCTTATCTCCATAGTTCCTTTGTTTTTTACTTTCCCCCAACTTTTTCACAAGTCACATGTGCCCTGCAGGCTGTACTTTGGACACCCCTGGCCTCAATTATATATAGGGCCTAGGCCCTAAAAATAAAATCTCAAATTCATGAATAATTTTCAAGACCTTAGGAGCAACATTTTCATATCACTTGTTATGGATGCTGGATCACTGAGAATTTTCATTTGTGTAATGGTAGTGTCTATTGGCCAAGCTGGGAATAATGATCTCAAACGTCACTACTGACATGACAGTTTCCTGCAGCCCACCAAACACAGGCATGTCTTGCAGGATAGAGGAAGCTGCTTTGTTTGCCTTGTGGGAAGACTGAGCAATCTTTTTCACCTCATCAGCACAAAACTAGACAGCTCTTCATTAATGTAATACATCATGGTTGTTTAAAAGTTCTTATATCATGTCAGGTTAGGAAGTAGATGACATGCAACTTAACTAATTTAAGATGTCTTGTGCTGGAACCTGGGTAAATTGAAATCAACTTTTGAAATCACCCATTAGGGCTCTCTTTTCACCACACACATCTAGGATCTTGAGTGCATCCTCTACCCTAACTATATGGATTTTACGGATTTTGTCAAATACTGCATCTTAATAGTTACTCTTCAGTTGAAGTTGCTGAAAAAGATGCACATGGTATTAGTAATATGATGAAAGCTATCACTCTGGAATACACATATTTTAGGACTTAGGCCTAATCTTACAAAGTCTTCTCCACTTCAAAAAGCCAACTCAGCCACAGCTTAGAGGCCGAGCTCTCTTCTATAGAGTATTGGTCTCATCAACTGAGATGTCATGAGTCAAGTGACTCTCCACCTCGTCCCTTAAGTCAGGGCTGAGCCAGCTTGGCCAATAGACACTGCCTTGTGTAATAGCGATTTTCACTGCACTCTGACATGCTCTAGAAAAACTGAACTGATCCTACTCACCAGATTCATAAAATGATTTTGCGCCAATGTGAAAGAACCTATCAGACTCAAATGGAAAAGATGTTGAACTCAACAAAGCAAAAGCCGCGCCACGTGTTTCCATCCTCTTGGCCAACTCCCTCCAGCAACTTGGCTCAAGATACCCTGTCCAACGTTAGGTCAACATGATCTGTCCTTAGAAATACTCGAGGTGGAGTTTGAACAAGTGTGAGAATGAAAGTATTCCAAACAAAAGATGCATGACCGCCGAATCCGATGGGCCCAAACGCAAATTCCAGGCCCAGGCTGAGTGGGATTCCAGACTCACCTTTTGACCACCACTAGAAGCCTAACGTGTAACCTAGACTACCGTTAGGGCTAGGCCTAGGCCAATACCAAACTTGAATCTTGCAACTAAACATAACCCGAATCCGAGCGGCACGCTTCTTTTCTCGCTCGGCTTAACAGTAACAGAAAGCCGCCAAACCTGAGTCGGTAATTACAAGTTGCGCCCAGGAAAATGAAGCCAGCAAGGTGGTTAGGCCTAACCAATTAACTTCAGGCCTTCGCCTAGTGACGAACAATTGAGCGGTCTTGGCGCTTTCCCAGAAGACACATGCCTTCATGGGAATCTCGCCTAGGCTGCACGTTGAACTGACTGCCATGCGGTCGATGGGATGGACGTAAAAGCAGACGACAACCATGACGCAGTGATGTGTCTCCTCCCTCCCGGTTGCAGTCAACGAAGCTTTGCATGGACGGACGTCAGCCGCGTTCAGGGAAATATTGATTTTCTTTTGGTTTTTAACGACTTGATATCAGTCTCGTATTACAGCTGTTCCTATCTAAGCTAGTGTAAACAATACATGCGAAGGTCACCGAATAGCGCCAGTCGAGCCGCTCGATCAGAACATCAAATTACATACAGAATAAGGTCTTGAGGTGAAGCACTGCATCTCAACCAAGTGAAATGCACCGTTTCTGAGAACTCACTTCTGAGATCTATCCACCTTGCATTTGGGTCTATATCCCTCCCATCCAGCACTACTCTCTCGAGGGAGAATGAAATAGTGGATCGTAAATAAGCCGATGGATCGGCACCATCATCGCCGTCCTTGAACGACCTTTCAAAACTCTATTCCCCGTTTCCTTCCTGCCTCAATCAGACGCAATTCGAGTAGGGCAGAGAAGAATGCTAACTCGATTCGGCGACAGAGAGGAAATTGATGGAATCCCGCGACTTCCAGCCAACAATTCCCCCAGTCACGCTATCCAATCCGATCATGCGAATGTTAAATAAAAGGAAATGCGGACTGACCTGATGATTGGCAGAGCAGGAAGTGAACGAGAATGGTCCTTTGAGTGTCGCAAGTGGATATTTATACAATGTCAAACATGTACCGAGAGCAAACAATTGGAGGACTTCTTCAAGTACCTTCCGATACGACCGGGAGAACTTGAGAAAACAAAAAACTCGTTCGATATTTTTCAAGAGCCTACGTGACTTTGTGCACGTACGCCCCTCGCATGCTCATTCTGCCTGAGTTTCTTGTCCTGTGGAAATAAAATTTTTATGAGTCATGAACAGAAATGTGGTCTTTCTTGTACGCAGCACGCGCGAAGTTGATTTTTGAGCAAAGAGAAAGATTTTCCAGCGCCAAAATTCGCCGAATATCAGAAGACGTGAGATTTAACCACAACGTAGATAGAATTGATATTTCCAAACCCGGAAAAAATTCCATATCGAGTGTTGAAACCATATGTTGAAACCATTAAATTACCAGGAAAACCAGAGGACCGACTTAATTTTGCTTCCGGATCGAACGTCAATCTTGCCCGAAAATATGGAGAAAATTACCTGGCTAAAGTAGCCAAATTCGGTCCGCGTTAAAAGGGGTAAAAAGCGGAATTCACCGGTTTAATGCTTGAGAAACGGCGGAAGCTATTTTAGTTCTAGATTTTTTTTTAGAGGATTACAAAGCAAAGAAGTGAAAGAGAGTGCTTAGTCAACCGCTCAGCATTAAGTCACTTAATCGATATGAGAAACAGAAACGGGATCCCCTCCGGCAATCTAGCCAAACAAGAACAACCCCAAGACTTTTTGTAAAAAAAATCAATATGCAAGGGAGCCATCATTCGATTCGGCTCTTAACGAATCAAAATCAGCATGCGACGGAATGTACTGAAAAATGTGCATTAAAGAAAGTGCTGTTGCGATATTTCGCATGATTAGACTATTCTCGGGCTAAATAGGGAAAGCCAACGAGCTTTAATGGCTTCCAGCTCAGATTCTCGAGAAAGGAAGTAACAAAAAAAAAAAAAAACTTCCAAGAAAAATATTTTGCTCCGGGGCGTTCTCGGAGATTAGGCAGCGGATTAGGAGATAAGGTAGCGAATTAGCGCAGATGTTTAAGCAGGGTCGATCTCGTGGTATTCAGCCGAAATTACAGAAAGCGTTTTTCGGATCTCGGCGCGGATTAAGAGGGTTTCGACTACTTCTTACTAATATAGAAGTTTCCGATTCGTCGAAAAATCGATACGATGGATGAGACGTTGTCGTCGCTTATTAGCTGAAATTAATGTGTCCAGCCCCCCCCCCCCCCCAAGGGCTCCCGATCGCAAAGCCAATCATTAAATCGTTAAATGCAATACTTTAATTAGCCGACAGGGAAATGATTTTCTTCCATGACGGGGTAGGTTTTTCATGAACGAGAGGAAGAAAATAAATGTAAAGACATAATTGGCCGTAAAAACGTGGCAACTATACGTTCGGCGTGAAAGGGCAGAGGGGGCAGAGGGGGCAGAGGGGGCAGAGGGGGCAGAGAGGGCAGAGGGGGCAAAGAGGGATTTAAGGGCGATTATCGATGAGGGATTGCAATCCTCTGGGCACGGGCCGTCGACCGTAGCTAAACGTAGCAGGATAATGGGGATCATCCGATTATCCAGCGTTCAGTAATCAATTAGACCTGACAGGTTATTCTTCAGCCGTGCCCGACGCTGGTGTAAGGCCCCATTTGCAAGCAAATTTGAAGGCTCGTGCGGATTTATTGGCGCAGAAGATGGTTCGACGACAGCCAATTAAAATAAGGGGATGTGCGAACGGCGCTTCCAATCGTCGTATCCGCTGGAGAGATTAATGAAGTGAAGCCTCATCTAGGCAATTAAGATCAATTAAGATCATTCACGGCTTCGATAACACGAGGCGAGGTGGCTTTTCAAACTTCGCGGTTAAAGCAGAACGAAAAACCGATTTCAGCAAGTCGGCCCGAAGACCCAAATCCGAAATTTTTATTTTTATTTTTGTCTGGTACCGAAAGGGTGGAATCCGGTGACGTGGCTCCCCTTTCCAAGATTTTTTTTTCCCCCCCCAAGAAATTGCACGTTTTCGTGGATAAAACGGAAAGTAGGGAAGCGACAAAGCCGTAATTATGCGGGATATTAACCAAAAGCATTTTATCTCTGGAGGGGAAGCCCTATCTGAGGATAAGATCGACCTCGACTCGAACTGCTTGGGAAGAAGTCCCTCTTCAGCGACCGAGCCTTGAACCTTGAGCCTTGAGCCTTGAATCCTTGAACCGTCGTGCAAAAAGGACCGGAGAGAATTCCCGTGCTTTCTGCTCTCGATCAGGTGTGAAAATCGAATCACGCCGCGTTTTTGGGTTCTCGATGATTCAGATAAGAAGAATGGATATTTTTCGCAAATACAGCCGTGCAAATTCGAGAATGTCGAGATGTGAAGTTGCGGAAATTTTCGCAACTCCATCGAGAAATAAATATGAAGCAAAAACCCTTGTTCTGCGCCGATTGCCGTCACCGTCGCCCGATGGTGACGAGAGATGTCCCGCCATTTTCGACAAACTGCACACAATCCAGACAACTTTCTTTTTTTAACCACAAGGGAAAGAATTGCATAATTGTATAAACAAAAATAAAAGTACCGAGGAATAGAGCGATGCATTTTGGTACACGAACTCAGCAGTGTCGTGAGATTAATCATAGTTTCAAGGATGACTCTTCACAGAGAAAAATCGCGAAGAACTCTCGTGTAAGAAGGGGGGTCCAATTAATTGTCTCCAATTAATTGTCTCATACTAATGCGAAGAAAATATTTGTGCAGAGAAAACCCGCCGAACGCTCTAATTCCTCAATTTTCTTTTTTTTTTTTTTTCCTCCAGCCAATAGCGCGTTTGGCAAGTTTTTTCTGCATTGCCTTTCCTATGACCATGAAACTTGGCTTGATTTTCCTTCACGCGATTAGAAGTTCCTGTTCCACATTTTATACTGCTGCGAGTTCGTGTCCCAAACTCATAATAGCTCTAATACTTAAAATTTTTAAAATTACGAATGAACAAACGAGGAGTTACGAGAAAAGTCTGCCCAGGCAAAAATGTTCCAAATTCTCTCTAAAGAAAAATATTATTAAAGGGTCGTATGGAATTATATTACTCTCTGTAGAATTCTACGAAGACACTGTAAAGGAATTCAACAGAATTTCTATAGGGTTGTATGCATTTCTTTTGTGTCACTGAAATGAAATTGTACATGAAACATATTGAATTCAATGAGCTTCTGAAGAGTCATTATAAAAAAAATATATTGAAACTCATTAAATTTCTCTGTAAATAATGCAAATGATTCAAATAATGTTCCAAAAGGAAAAGATAAAGGGCTTCACCCCACACAAAGGTCATTTAGAACTCGACAGAACGTGAAGAGCCTTTTAGAAGGCCCGATTAATTTAAGATGAACCAGCGAAAGCATCGGCATACGGCGGGATAGGGCATAGGTCGCAGTTAGTAGACGGCAGGAAGTCCTCATGGGGATCGTGCATCGGAGAGTCCTTCCGTCGTAAGTGGTGCAATTTTAAACAGCTGCACGGATTGGGATTGGGCTGTAAAGTAAATATGTACTTAGGGATATGAGAAACTGGACGAACAAAAACGTCTCTATCTGCCTCGAGGCCTCCCTTATCCATGGAGGCCGACCTCACCGGTTCCCTCGCGTTCGAATGGGTCACTGCTAGCAAGCACAAGCGTATTTAGGTTCCTTCACCGAAATTAGAAAGCTGCCCGGTCATCCTAATCCGCATTGCCTATGCAGTTTCATGCAGTTTCCACGAATGAAAAAGACAGAAGATACAGTCTTCGTGATCATTACATATGTTAGGTGCTAGATGCGGTCAGTGGCGTAGCGAGGGGGGTGGCTGAGGGACTTCAGCCCCCCAAAGTTTGGTTCAAGCCTCCCCAACTCCGGTCTAAATGCATCCGCCCCCCCCCCCCTATGATGTAAGCCCCCCCATTGGCGAAATCCTGGCTATGCACTGACTGGATGCGGTTCTGTTTAGAAGTCCCGAAAATCGTAAGAGGAGTGAGTCGTGAAACCGATTACTTTCTGCTCGGACCGGATGCGCCTCTACTATTCAAGCGTTCAATGGATGTTTCAATTTCCTCTCTGCTCCGACATGTTTTCGATTCGATATAAACTGTCACCATGGAACGTTGAGCCTTTTATTGCAGCCACCTGCCCCTTGAAGCCATGCGAATCATCAGGCGACCGACCTAAACACACCTTCCGTGTTTCATACTCCCATTATTACAAAAACGATTTCTTGCTCATCATGGAGATGATTTTTCCCCAGATTTTTCGTCCACTCGCCGCCACCGAGCAACACTCAGTCTCGCTTGCGCGGTTCCCAGCCCCTTACCTTGATATACCAATATGTATAGGGTCCTATCCAGGTGCAACGCGTGGTATATTGAATTCTATAGAACTATATTGAAGAGTCTAACATTTTTGCCTGGGATGCTTGACGCGAGCCACACCATACCGCAGTACTAGAGACAGCGCCGCCCTTCACGGACCTGGACGCCTGAGGGACTGGACGCGCGAGGCCATTCGCCCGGGCGACTTCCAAGACATCGCCTAGCCTAGAGTCACTCCGCGTCGAGGCGGGGCGGATGCTTGGGGAAGCCTGGAGGGCTCCAGGGCTTTCTCACCTTCTTTTCTGACTTGCTCGTTGGCGAGCGCTTTTTCTCGCGGATTCTTCCGGTAGAATCCGTGATGTTGGGTCTCGTCGGTTTCCTGTCGGAGCTTCTTCGTCGGGGCTTCGCCGAAAGTCCGAGTCTCGTATCGTCGGGGCCATCCGCCGCTTCCCGAAGCGACGAGATTCGTCTGCGAGGCCCCCTTGGAAAATGCATTTTCTCGGAACTCATCCATTCGAACTTTCCATGCTTTTCCATGTATTTCCATGCTTTTCACATGCTTTTCACATGCCTTATTAAAAACTCCTATTTTCCTTGCAGTCTTGCATCGATTTGCTTCAATGTCTCTCACGTGCTGTATTCCATGCATTCTGACACTTGCGAAGGTGCCAGACACACGGAGTGAGATGGCATGCAACCTGACTTTTTTTTTTTTTAGGATCGTCTGTCACTGAAGTTGCCTTAATCTCTCATCGCGAGTCGCGTTGAAGGACAAGGACCAAGGACGTTTCCGACGCGGAAAGACATCGCGAAACGCAGCGTCGCGGGAAGGCAATTCCTTCCGCGGAAAAATTTTCTCGACGACCTCGTTTCCTTCGGATGACGCATCTCTGATCATCTCTCGGATCATCTCTCGGATCATCTCTGATCTCTCGTGCGATTGAGGCCAGACGGTCGAGAATCCTAGAGTGGAAAGAACAGGAAAGGAGATACTTTTTTTTTTCAAGGTCACGCTCTCTGTTCAAGGTCACGGCTGGGACGTAAGATAGTGCGTCCTGTGTGAACGCGGCCACAGAAAACTCGAGGCGATTATCACGCATTTAATCTTTGTTTCGAATTTTGATAAAAGCGGTTTGAAGACGACAGAAAAGTCCATGCATTTCTTGTCGTAAGTTAGTTACAATGTGACTCAGGGTAACTCAGGGTAACTCAGGGTAACTCAGGGTAACTCGATGTGAAAACGGTCGTCGAAACATCGACTTACGAGATACAAGCCTTCAAATTTGATGATGATTTGAAACCGCTAACGAAAATAAAGCCATTTCTCAACCACGGTCGAGCGAAGCAAACGGTTTCCTCGGTTTAAAAGCTCATTATATTTACCATCATAATCCGGATATTACGGCATAGTTTCCTTTTCGGACCATTTCTCTCGGGGCAGATGCTCCCCTTGGCCGCCCTCGCTAAATAACAGCGGAAACCAAGCGGAAAAAAGTTATCAAAGTTTCCGGTTCACTTTTTTGCTTTCCGAGTTGAAGTGTGCGTTCTCTCTCCTCTCTCTCTCTCTCTCTCTGCTTTCACGATGATGGGAAAGGTCCTTGCCTCAATGCTAGCAGATTTAAAAGAATCGCCATGAGGGCGTCGCGCTATCTCGGCACGGGCGAATTAGCGGCCGTAAAAAAATACGAAATTCGGAAGTCAACAATATGCTGCAAAATCTTGCTTCTCTTTTCCAGGATATTTATGAAGCAGCTCAATCGTTCAGAAGTTGCGGGATTCGTCTGGTCCGGCTTCGTGGCACGATTAAATCCTCTAAGCGACTCTGGACGACAGACAGTACTTACTGATTTGGTACTTATGGCATAATACTTGGCAAAAAAAAGTTTCACGGATTTTGTCAAGTTTAAAAATCGGACCAGACGGAAACGAATTTCGGAGAAATTACACAGTTCACGTAGCTTTTCGACAATATATTTTTTGGAAGTACTGAGAAGTACTGGAAGTGCTAAGAACTCTTAGCATGAAAAAGCGTCGCAAGACATCTGAAATGCATTATATAATGAGGTCGATCGAGAATAATCACATTCCACCGCATGTTTATCGTAACACGCATCTTGGATTACTGAACTAGTGACCCAGAACTCATTCATCCGTCGAGAAATAAACAATGCCGAAGCGACGAGATGACGCAGCCTCGTGATCTGCGATCGATGAAAATAGTCATTGATCCAAGCCAGACGAAAAGATTCGGTACTTCGATGCTTCGGTACTTCACGCGACCTCTCTTCGCGTTCGGATCTCGATAATTCTGCAAAAAATTATATTTACTATTCTGCTGCGTTAAACTCATAAAATTCTACAGGAAACAAATTATCTACCTCGAAAAGTTCTATGCTTCTTTACCTGATTGATTTACCCGATTTGCCTCTGGCAACCTTTTTGGGGAAATTCGCCCGTCTTCAACCGCATCGTGAACTTGGAAAGAATCTGAAATCCATCTCGATATTCAAACATCAAAATCCACCGAGAAAAAAAAAGGACAAATCACGAGTTCCCGAACCGTCACTGCGGAATCCAACCTCGTTCCACCCCGAGCCGAGAGTGTGACGTCAGCCGAAAGAAACCCGAACTGGAGGTCGCTCCAGAGTTTCTCTCCCGCCTTTCGCTTCCAACCGGCCATTCGAGTTTCGGCGTTCGAACGTGGATGTTGGCTGCTTCGGCTCCATCGCGTTGCTTGGGTATTTCAGCGCTTTCGGATGGATCGTCTATGAAAGCAGGTTTTGTTATTTGTACAATATATTGATAACAGGAGATACTAGTCTTTCCAAAGAATCTCGTTCATTTTCTTTGTACGATATTGTCTCCTTGAAACTGTCAATTGCTGCAGAAGGTGGAACAGTCGTACCAGAATTTTCAAGCTTAAGTTTTTCTGTTTGTTTGCTGTATTCGCCTAGGACCTTTCTTTCCTACTTTTTTCATCTGGATATCGCATATGAAAATCAGATGCCTACATCTATTCGAATATGAATGCTCAGATTGACAAAGTTTTAACTACCGAACGCTGAAACATCCTTCGAACATTCCAATGGACTGATTCGAATTCTTTCTTCATTCTAATGGATTCTAATGTATTTGGATGTAATACGAAAAAATTTCACTGCTGACGAGATGACGGTGGAATGATGCAGAGTCATCGTAGAAAAATAGCAGAATTGCGTCTAGCTTAGTGCGTATTGGCTTTAGCGTTTGTCATGAAGAGCAACGATGAATCTTGAAACTCATTAAATATCACCAAACCTGCAGCTGTCATGTGTCAAGTATAACGGAACCGTTGCTCGACTGTCTCAACGCATTGGCTCTCTATTTCTGTGTCCTTGACAGCCAGCAATCCGGCTGAAAAGTGGGAGCCATCGTAAATATTTTGTTTCGCGCCATGCGTTTCCTAGGTTACGTTTCAGGCTTCGTGTGTTTGTGGTCTGAAGGGAATTCGAACGGGAATCAGGAGAAAAGTACGATCTCATCTTCGTAATGGGGTAATTCGCAATTCATCTTCGTAATTCATTTATCTTTCTCTAACTGATGAAAACCGAAATCGAGCTATTAGCACCGGCAATAAAAGCCGCATGAATGTGATGTTCTCAGCCAATAACGCTGTCGGCAAAATTAAAATTACTTCCCGACTTCAATTTCAGGCAAAATGTAGGCATTCTGGCGCCTGACTTGTTGACACTCCTCTTAACCCTTATAGTGCCAGAGCCGATTAGAGCGGCGCTACGAATTTCGCTTCAAAATGCCAGAGTCGAAGAGCTGGCCCTAAAAGGTCTATAGTTCGAGAAGGAACGCGATCGAACGCTCGGACGAAAAACATTTCTTAACCGTTTTATCGTCAGCTCTTCGACACTACCCTTTTTCAATGAAATTCGTAGCGTCCCTCTGATCGGCTCTGGCACTATAAGGGTTAATATTCATCCGAGGAGTTGCATTCGAGCCTTGTTCATAACAACCGCACTCCACTTCATAAGAAGTCCCTGCCAAGAGTCGAGCAGGAATGAACATAATGCACAAGGGCTTTCGCTGTGCTACGTGGTTCATGGGGACAGTGTCGTAGGCAGGAAATCGGCAAGGTGGGGGGGTTTGAGGCCAGGTAGACACCCAACCCTACGCCTAGCTCCACTACCTGGAATTTACCGTTTCAAGGAAAATAATGGTTTGGCATCTTGGGTCTGTGGACTGACATTAGACTTTCCTCGAAGGGGTATAGTTAAAATTTGAATTCCCAAGGAAAGTTGAAATATGCCTGTCAGTGTCACTGACCGGGAAGTCCAAGGGAAGTCCTTCCCTACGCCACTGCATGGGGATTTTTTTCCTAAGATCGGGACGATGAGAGCAATTTCTAACGTTCGGTTAAATTCCATGAAAATGGCCGACTGTGAATTTTCAGTTTCTAACGCCGTTTCCAGCACCTTCCATGCGCGAATCTGAATTTGATATTAGTTATCCTTAAAAAATTATTCGAGGTCGTAATAAGTTTCGGTCCCGAGCAGCTATTTCGCCTCTATATTTCTCTGTATTTTTCTTCACTACCAAGATTTTCGTTTATATTTCTTCATCTTCCCGCTCTCCTTATCGTTAACCTTTCCAACTTTTGTTGAGCGTAACCTGGCCTGCTAATTCCTGGTCGCACAGCTCTAAGGGTTTCAACTCTAACAAGTTCACACTGGAGTATTATACATATATTTGATTTGACGTGCCCACACAGCCTTGGCGACAAAAAAAAAGGAATAAAATCGATAGTGTACCACCAAGAGGTGAATTTTCTGTTGCTCCGAATGTCAAATTTTATTTTTCAATAAGAGGCAATGAAACTAATTTGTCATGAATTTCCAAATGGCTTCTCATCTAACGGGAACTCAATCGTATTCCAGTCCTTCCATCCCGATTGAAAAGCAGGGAAATGAAAACGAAACGAATTTCTCTCCGCTTTCATTTCGCACGTCTAACTTTTCAGGCTTCCGGTTTTATTTTCAGTTTCTTACGGCTTACTTTCCTGTTTCAAAGGTGAATTGCGTCAAACAGGAAGTAACGTTCCACTTTCTTATGCTAATCTAACGGACTTAACGGATGACGGAGAGTGAGATTGCGGGATAACGGGTTAGTAT